>SNQJ01S0059480.1:0-13147 GCA_010110895.2 Picea sitchensis
AGCAAAGTATGCCAGGAGTTTGTTGGATAAGTTCAGGATGGAGGATTGAAAAAACTCCTCTACACCTATGGAGAAAGGGTTGAAACTTTCAGCCAAGACTGACTCAAAGGAAGTCAGTGAGTCACTATACAGACATCTAGTGGGCAACTTGATATGTCTTATAGCCACTAGACTGGGTCTGAGTTTCGATGTGAGCTTCATTTCCAGATTTATGACAGCGCCGAAAGTAGAGCACTGGACAACAACGAAGCAAGTGCTGAGATATGTGAAAGGGACACTTGACTTTGGTATTATGTAGAACAAGAGAAAAGACCCGAGGTTGTGTGGGTATATAGATTCAGATTGGGCAGGTTATGTTGATGACAGAAAATCCACTTATGGATATGTCTTCAGCCTTGGAACAGGTGTAGTCACATGGACCAGCAAGAAACAACATGTAGTCGCCCTTTCATCGACAGAAGCAAAGTATCAAGGAGCATTGAAAGGTGCATGTGAGGTAGTTTGGCTTAGGAGGATGTTATCAGATATGCAAATGCAGTAGAGAGAGGCTAAACCCTTGTTCTATGACAATCAAGGGGTAATGAAACTTGCCAAGAATCCAGTATTCCACGAGTGTACCAAACATGTTGATACACACTATCACTTCATCAGACAACTTGTAGAAGATGGAACTGTTGAGCTGCAGTATTGTCCTACAGAGGATCAAACTGCAGACATTTTCACCAAGTCTTTGGGTCCCGAAAAGCATGCAAAATTTTGAAAGAAACTTGGTGTATTTAGTAGACTGACCATTAAGGGAGGGTGTTAAACTAAATATCAGTTTATAATGGTCAATTAGAAATTAGACTTAGGCATTAATAAAGTTAAAGTGACTTTAGTTTAATTTATTTTCTTTTAGGTCAGATACTTTCTTTTAGGTTATATTTTCACTTTATCCCACATTCATAAAGTGGTTTGACTCTACTTGATTGTAACCTATATAAGAAAGCTATTTGCTCTCTTATTTCATTGATTGAATAAAGATAGATAACCTTATTCAAGTTATCTTGGTTTCTGTCTGTTCTCGATTTCTGTTACATTCCACTCATTCATTGTATCATTTTTATCATGATCTATGTATCAATCATCAACTCATTTGAGTAGTGTGAATATATTTTATCATTCTTCCATATTAAATATCTCTTTCTTTCTTGATAATATTTGTTTGTACTTACTTTAACTATGTCTCTTGTGCAATTTTCCATGAAACACTGACATGGTATCAGAGCTATACTGCTTGGAGCAAGCCAAACAAGACAAAGAATAAGGAAAATCAGAGTTTGGGCGATCTAAATCTGTGGTCGTACATTTTAGCAGTTATTCCTCCCAACACATTACGATTTTGAAGAAATGAATCATGTTGAAAGTAAACCGGACCATTTTGGAAGTGGGTTTCCAACCGTTTGGTGAGATTATTCACCATTTTCACAGAAAGTAAGCCACAATATAGCCTCCTAAAACTGATACGAATCTGTGGCCATACCTTTCTACAATGATTGCTCCCAAAAATATTATGTTTTTGAGGAAACGACACACGAGAGAAGTAAATCCGCCCATTTTAGAAGTGGTTTTTCAAGTGTTTGGCGAGATTCCTCACCGTTTTCTCATAAATTAAGTCGCCATATCATCTCTTGAAGTTGATACGAATTTTCACTTAAAGTGTCATTTCTATTGTAATTTCTTAAGTTTTCACTTGCAGATTGAGAGTAAATTTTTAGGGGTTATTAGAAACAGTGGGAGGGATGGATATGAAAACTATTATATATTCAAACTTGGTGTTAATCCTCACACCATACAATTATTTTGATTGGAATCCCAAGGCGATATTCCAACTAAAAAGAAAAGGACTATATAATTTGACGATGGCGACAAAAACAGAACCTACATCAGTGATTGAGAAGATGAGATGGGAGAACCATAAGGATGAGGCCACATGACTACTTCTTGAGTTAATATCCACTGATTTGTGGTTTCATGTTGTTTCATGCAAGACTCCAAATGAGATCTAGACCACCTTGGAAGGACTCTTTGGAAAGCAGGACGAGATGCGAGGTCATATGCTTGAGGTAGAGTTAAATACCTTAGACCCTAAAAGTTTTGATAATATACAAGAATTTTTTACTAAATTTAAATATTTTATATTGAGCTTAGGTGAATGTGGTATTGATAAGTCTACACAAAAGAAACAACTTATTCTAACAATCTTGTCCAAGCTAGGATCATAATACGTTGTATATTTCTCCAATTTCCATTCTGGCAGATGTCTTTTTGGAACAAATTGGAAAATGCCTACGTTGGCTCAACTCATTGAGTCTCTTACACAAGAGTAGAGAAAAATCATATAGATGGGCCTCATGAAAGATCCCAAAGCACATGCACTCACCATGCATGATGGAAAAGGGTCATACAATCAGAAATCGAAGTAGAAATGAAAGAAGTTATTACATCTAGACTAAAAAAAGGAGGGATATTCCAAACCCTTCAAAGATTCTTCAAATTATAAAGGGAAGAATAAGAAGGGAAAGCAATTCACATATTTCAATAAACTGAATCATGAAGAATCCACATGCATGAAGAAGCAGATCAATCTTATGACATAGGTACTTCAGAGGAATAACCTTGGAGACTTCATTCCTGAAGTAGACAAGAAGAATAAATAAGAAGACCATGCGGCTAATAAAGGTAATCATCATGCTCTGGTTGCAACTAATTCCTCATCTGATTCATGGATTATAGATTATCGTGCATCACATCATATGGTAGCTAAAGAGGAAGTTTTCTCTTCTTTGAGTCCATGCTCAATACCTCCTATTCTCATGGGGGATGATACTCTAGTAGCAGTAGCAGGATAAGGGACAATGAAACTCCACAATGGAACTTTTGAGAATGTTTTACATGTTCCAAATATTTCTATGAATCTACTCTTAGTTTATCATATCACACAAAAAAGTAAAAAGGTTGAATTTACATCAGATTCAGTTTTAGTAATTGACATGCATGACAATTCCATCATTGAAATTGGGGAGGTGGATCACAAGTCAAAGATGTATAAATTCACTAAGTTTTCATACGATGACTCCTCTATTCTACTTACACATAAGGAGAGTAATTTGCATGCACCTCCAGTGCAACATGCATATACTCTTGTTCTTCCATCAGTTTCAGACATTAGAGATGATTTCATACACTCAGATTTTGTACATGGAAATAAGAAGGTAGTACAGCTAGATAAGAAGCCAGTGTCGAAGCTTTGGTAGATGCCCAAGAAGGCACATACCACACTTCAGGCAGTAGGCAACCTTGTAGGAAATCCATTGGATTCAAGGATGACTCGATCTCAGCATGAGGAGCCTTCTCATGTACTTTCAGCTTCAGAACTTGTGATGCCCATGCATTTCTATATGGTTCAATCTACTAATCCACATAACTACAGTAGGGTTGTGGGAAATCCATTATGGAAAGTAGCCATGCAGAAGGAGTATAAATCACTCCTATAGAACCAAACTTGGAATCTAGTTCCACATCCACCAAAAAGGAATATTTTTAGGTGCAGATGGGTCCACAGGATCAAGAAGTACAAAGCTCGATAGGTTGCCAAAGGACTTCATCATATCCATAAATATTTGTAGATATTCCCAAAGAATTTCAGTGGGCAGAAGTTTCAGACTTTGCGGGATCGTCTTGCAGTGAAGAACACAATTGCCTAGCAGCTCTCATTTTCTTCTTTTGATACATTATCTTTTTAGGGGGGGGTTTGTTCCCACGTGGTTTTCCCTCTTTCCTCACTTTTATTTAGTGTTCATTAGTTGCATTGTACATGAGTACCTAAAATGGCCTAGTAGTTGAGACTCATTTTTTACTCCATAGTTATGTTCAAGGGGGGTGTTGGAGAAATTTCTATTTTCGACACACTAGTTCAGTGGGAGTTAACTGACTAATTCTATTTTAGACTTTCTATTTTTACCATCACTATTATGAATACATGCATTCCTAAGTAAATCTAACTACTTGATTGATTTTCTTAATTATGGAATGTTTTTCCCTATATATGAGTGTATTCCACTCATTCATTATATGATTTTGATCATGATCTATGTATCAATAATCAGCTCATTGGAGTAGTGTGAATATATTTTCTCATTCTTCCATATTGAATCTATCTTCCTTTCTTGATAAGATTTGTTTGTACTTGTTTTAGCTAGATATCTTGTGTAGGTTTCCATGAAACACTGATAATCATAGTGATCCATTGACAACATGTGTTCATGTTCCCAAAAAGAGCCTTTCTCCATGAGGAAAGAGACTGGCTTTCTCTTCCAGAAAAACATATTAAGGAAGGTTGTCACAGGTTGCACCATAAGCAGGGTGAGATGATGCCTGGTCATCGCACTCTGCCCTGAAACTAGTTTGCGATGTCTCTGCAGGCTGCTCTACAGCTGGGGTGCGACGATGCCAAAAGGCTAAGAAAAGGTTGACCTTCATGAAATTTCTAGAAGGCGATCTTCTAGAAGGTGAGGTGGCATATGTATGGTTGGGATCCTACTCGCTTATTGGATTTGGTGGGATCATCCTAATATATTTAACCATCTCTTTTTCCCCTATATAAAGAGGGATCTCTCATGGAAAAAGTTAAGAAAAAAATAAAGGAATTAAGGTTTATGAAGGTTGAGTTGGCTAAGATTGTATGGAGAATTCTGCATTGGATCATTCTTGAGAGCCTCATTTCAGTTCATCAAGTCGTTGTGGATTGTATTCATATTGGAGGAAGTGTGTGTTGGAGAAAAGGGTCATCAGAAGGGGACCTTGCAACATCAAGGCTTTGGTTGTAATCTCCACTTTCATTATTATATAATACAGTGATATGTTTCTTTCCCATAAAACTCATCTCGTTTTATTGTATGATTCCTTGATCACATACATAGGTTCTCTTTGAGTGTGATATATTTCTTTCACTTTGGTTGGCTTGTGTTCCCTTGCAGATCCAATATCATAGGAGCACTGGGGTGGAGCTAGGATGACAATGACAAGAGGAAGATATATTTAAACGATATGTTTCCTATCTCTTGCTAGATAGTAAACTCAATTATTATAGCTTAGGGAAAGCGTCATGTTCTGTTATGTTTTGTTCTAGGTCTAGGTGGATCTAGGGAGATATGTTTATGTCTTCACTTACCGATAAGTCACGTAACATTGATGTTCCCCTAGGCCCAAGGTCTTCATCCTAAACCTTATGGTACAATTATACATCATGTGAATATATGAGCTAATGTCAAGCATGGTAGAAATCATATAATTACCGATCATTGAGGTATATTGATAACAAGCATGAGGGGACCCACCAATGTATCCCCCATCAAATGGCATGAAACATACACTGAGATATGATGTGAATATATACAATCACCAAGTACAAATAAAACATGGATGGACAACTCATATGGTCAACAAGAAAAAAAATGGTTGAGTCATGCTTACTTCCCTCGAATATATACCATGACATAATGATGACTTGGAAGAATAGACTCAAGAGCACCAATGACATAATGCAACAATGCATAATACATTGAAGCACTCTCCATAAGGATTGGAAATGCAATCATCCAAAGGAGTATATGACATACTGATGGTATGACTCTTAGGTAAGATATAATCCAATTGTAAGACAATGACATAAATGGGTATTATGTTCAAGGGAAACACGATTGATGGCTACCACTTTTGAAAATACAATTAATGTTAAAATAACCCTTTCACTCTTTCTGTTTCTGAGTGTCTCCTTCATAGTTTTATGAGTGTGAAAGAGAGATAAAAGTGTGTTTTATAGTGTGTTTTTTATATAGTTTTACGATTCTGAAAAATAGGTAAAAGTGTACTCGTTAGGTGTCTTTTTCATGTTTGAACAAGTGTGAAAAGGATTTAAAATTGAGTTCATCTAGAGAGACCGAGTGGCTTAACAACATGCATCTATGTTCCAAGCGTGTGGAACCGACCTAGAAAAAATGAATGCAATGGGGTATTGGTGTTGGCATGTAGTGGGAAGATCTGGGGTTCAACATTAATTCACCAACAAAACCCTTAAGATATCAGCGATTTCGGCATCACCCGCAAGTAGTTGAAGTCTCACTCGAGGTATCTATGGGGACTATAAGAACTATATTTCTACAATCATGAAGGAAAGGGAGGAATTCATTCTAAATATTTGACTCAACATTCATTCATTATAGCATTCATTATGTGTGCAGAACCATAACAACATATAAAATATTTAGATTACCCACCATACATTAAGTGCAGGCAATAAAAAAATAGTAAACAAACACATCAAAGCATATCACAGAGACACCATATTTTAATGTGGTTCACCCAACATGGGATACATCCACAAAGACAAGATTCTTATATTATTATTCAACATCATATCTTACAAAAGGTTCTCACTATTATCATACATAATCTCATTTATACCCAAAATACACCTTGTCGTTCATGCATACAATGAACACTTATCTCATTATCATCTTTCATAGTCCCCCTTTCTACCCAAAACCCTCATATATTTTTATATTAACACTAGCGCTTATCCTGCTACAAATTGGGTAGAAATTCTTAACTAACTTGCTCCTTTCACGCATGCTAACCCCTAAAATTGTGTTAACTACCTTCCTTTATTTTTCATTCACTTCTCCTTAGCCAACTTGTCGTGTGTTTTTCTCCTACATGATTCCAAAAATTTCCTAGTCCAATAGTCCCCCAACAGTCATCGTGGCTCATCCCAAGCCACTTCGGGCCTTCTTTCATGTCAAAATGAACTTCTGTAACATTTCTCTTGCAATCTCGACCTTTTCCTTTACTTGTGTTTCTTGCCAAAAATTACCCCATGTTGTCTCTGCAGTAATGTGGGTCTTCATCTTTTCTGTTGTGTCTTACACTTCCTACTTCACTATGCCTTGTGTAGCTGCAAGTTCCTCTTTTACCTAGAACACTTCCTCCTACAGTGTATCAATATTTTGTGCATGATCCTACCGTTATTCTCTCATTTGGTTAATTTCTAAGTACAACTTCCTATTCTCCACGATTGAAACCATAATGTTTTTTTGGTGGTAGAGTACTCATGTTTGATTATATGAAGAAAGCACACAAGTATGGAATCAACTAATAGAAGATGAATAAAGTCCATACTTGTGTGCTTTATTCATACAACTTGGAACACTCCCCCAAAATATTGATACTTTCCACTATTATCTTCAGTGTCTTCTCCATTTTCTCCCTTTCCTTACATGGAGCACTTGGCATAATGGACACTCCTAAGTATACTATCTTCATGTGGAAGCCCTGAATGGATTCACTAGTCTTCGACACTTTATCTTCTAATGGAGAATCTACTTCCATTAGGGCCTCCGAATTGTTTTTTATAAACCTTCTTGATTTCCCGTTTTATCCTTTTTTCTTCCTGTAAGGACTCATCCCACTCCATCCTAACTTTGTTGTATTCCATATGTAATGGTGCCTTATCATTTGTCACTTTGGTCAAATCCATCGTCATCGAATCTATGTGCAAATTTATCTCTTGCGTAACACATGTCTACAAACCCTTTAATATATTCATCAGAAACTATGACAAGACTAAGGCAATATGAATTAATGCTTGTGCTTGCTCGTGCATATTTTTGGAGGGGAAATCTATAGCCCCTCGTGATATCTTTGTCATTTGGTGCTCTGCTAATACTTCTATTGGGATAGAGGTCGTCGATCTTTCTTCTGTAACCTTCATTGTACTCTCTGTATTTTATTCCTTAGTCCTCTACTTTGGTGTTATCTTGGTTGCTTCCAAAAAGTGACGCAATGAAGCTATATGCTCCTGCACATATGTGTCCATCTCCTCTTGATCTGCATTGCATGCTAAAATGTTTCATTTGTCACTTTCTTTACTTGATCTCCTATTTTATCTAGGTCATATTCTGTCAAGGCCTGGGTGGCCACTTCCTTTAATGATTTCCTCTTCTTGCATTGGTGTACTTATTTCCTCTTATCACATTCTTTCCTCTTCTCTCCAGGGTGCGGTATTATTTTCTATGTGTCTCTTGCACCATTTCCTTGTCCTTCATGTTCCTCTTCTTATTTCTATGGATCGTTTTCTGGTGGTTGTGTTTCTAGCTTCTTCGTTCTCGGTACTGGGGTTTTCCATCCTTCCTCCCAATCTGCTATACTTTGTCCAACGTCATCTCCTATCAACCTATATTTGGTCATCAGCCACTGTTGATTCAGGTCTCTCTTGGCTTGGATATACATATGGTGTATTCCTTATTTAAAATGAAAAATCTCCTTGTATGCTTCCACTACCTATGGTAGTATGCATGGTGTATCCTGAATGATCTACTAAATTATCTCCTTGTAAACATAGAAAGTGATGTTATTATCCAACTATCTTTCCTTGTGCAGAGTATGCCACAAGTTCACATATCTTACTACCAAACTTGGTTTCTTCGCAATTCCCATAGATTGAGTGTATTTAGTGTCCCTCCAAGCCACTAATGTAATCAATATAAATAACCATGCATAATGGAATTTTTTTCCTTTAACTTGTGCCTCCTTGCAATCCATCAAGAACTAGTTTACTAGGAACATCACCCAATTCATTTGTACTCCTACAATGCACTTCTCATCTGTTGCTATTACACATGTTGGTACTTGATCTTTATGACATTTCCTCAACAACTTATAGGCCAACACCTGCATTGTGAACCTAGCAATATCATCATTAATACTTGAAATGTCCTAATCATGCGCTTCTCTATGTGTGTCATACTTATCCTTCATCTTATCCACCACAACTTTCTCTTTAGATTTGTCAGTGAATAATGTAAGTGTGTATATTTTAGCCTTGTACAATATTTTATTGCAAACATGTTTTCAATAAAAGAACAGAAAATATACAATGGAAAATACACACATTAGACATATATTTTTCCCCTGGAAATCCAAACTAGGAAAACCAACATATTCTATATTCATTTACACCATACATTGTTTACAATATAATATACATATAGGATCTAGTGGCATCCAAAATCATAATTGAATGACCCGTATTAGTCAAGAAACCTAATTCCTTAATCGGAAATAAAAAACCATCAGTGAAAACCATTTTCCAAAAAAACACCCAAAAATGGACATAAAAACTAGTTCTAGTCGTGCAAAGAATATAACACATATCCAACATAGTGGGTTTTCTCCTGCTGACGGTAACCCGTTGGTATGTGAGATGAGTTGATTATATATCGACATTGGCCTATCCAACCATAAAAATCCTCCATGGACACAACTCAATAACAACTTGACACAGATGTTTATTTTTGCGCTCCTACCAAAATGCAAAATCTATAATAGATTCAAAATTCTTATTTTCTCCATCCTTGTTTCCCACTTTTGTGGCTCTACTATAACTGCTTGTCAATCTAGGATACGTTTTTTTCAAATATACTTATCTGGTGCAAACTCTCGAAACTTATTTACGTCTTCCAAGTTGTGGTATTAAAACTTCATATTTCCGACTGTGCCTAACATATATCCTTCAATGATTACCCTGGTGGGATCTCTGGTTTGACAAGTTCATACTTCAACTCCTTTGGTAGCTTCAAATACTTCTCTCTCGGCTTCATGGGTGGCACATAATCCTTTGGAACATTAACCAGGCTTGTCCCTAACACTGATGCTCCCAAGCCCTAACACTAATGCTCCCAAGGTTTCCTTGAATACATGTATCGATGTCTACCTAGTGCGTTATTTATTCTATTGTGATGAGGCTTCTCTTGTATTTTATGGCACCATTTCTCTATGAAAATAACTCATGTCTACAACTTACTTGCTCAGATCTGTCAAAATCGCTTTGTTATTTTTGTCTCTTTGAATGATCAAACAACAATAATCATTTTCTGTCGACCCCTCATTTTCTTTTATATCCCGTCACCATCTGTTTCCATTCTTCTTCGGGGCCAAATTTTGAGTCTAATCCACTTGTATTGACATTCAATTATTTCCCTAATTCTTCATTAACTTTGTATCCTTCTGTGAATCATACTCTAGATTTTCCAGCCTATCAAAATCCCCTTTCCATTTTTTATTTATGACTATGTGTCTCCACTACCTCATTGGCATGTTTTATCTTTAATGCTTTTCCCATCATGCATGTTCTTTAATGTTTTTCCCTCCCTCTATGAATATCTTTTTCACAATTCAATCCTCCTTATTGTGCACATTTTGTTCATATTTCTACATCTCTACGACATTTTCTGGTTTATCTCCTTACTAGTGTAATTGTTTGAACAATACCTTATGCATGACTTCAACCTTCTGTCTCTTACGTCAACTTCTTTTATTATTTTTCTTCTTTTCTTTCTTTCTATAGTACAAATACTATTATACAAGTGTTATAGAACACATTTTTCATAGTCAAGCTAGTGTGTGGAATCTCGGTTGTCCCTATACATTTTCATTCGACTTTCATTCACCAGTCCTTCCACAATTTTTCTATTCAATTTCCTCAACTAAACAAAACCTACATCTGTCACATATATTATAACATACGATACCAACCAGTGCATTTGGAACTTTCCAGGGTGCTGCAAAAACTTGTTTTCATGGAGAAAAACTAAGTCTCTTGTCTAGAACTTCTTTTGTTTAATGTATCTGTCATGCCATGATTTCTCGTATGATTTTTGAACTCGTTGATGGAATCTTGCGACAAATCGATGTTCTTCCATCTCTACAAGCTCTAATAGTATTCTTTCTACCACGCCTAAATCGATAATCTATGCCAACACAACAATGCCTAGATTTGGTACAATGAATTCCATAGCCAAAACTGCTTCCTAACCATACATCATATGAATGGTGCATGTCTTGTCAATGTCTTACTTGTATTCATATATTTCCATAGAACTATCAGAATCCTCAAGTACTAGTCATCTTAACTTATATTTCATACCTTCATCATCGCATTCTCTGGGATCATATTGAATTCTTCAACTATTCCATTTTTCTGAGGATGGGAGGGTGTATTGTTCTAGAGATGAACTTGAAATTCCTCTATCAACGTAGAAATCGTCTTATTCAAAAAATGAGTCCCTTGATCACTCATAAGTATTCTCGGGCATACAAATATTGTAACCACATTCTCAAAAAGAAATTGCGCAGCAGTCTCCACGGTGCAATATCTGACAGGTTATTCCTTGGCCCATCTAGTGAGGTAATCTGTCGTAGTAATTATATATCTCGCTACTAACCTTTTCACGGGTAGGTTGATCAGTCCAACAAAATAAACTTCCCATTTTTCAAAATATTGTAATGTAACTTTCGGTAGTAAAGGAATCTCATCTCTCCTAGATGGCTTTCCAATTCTCTCATAAACATCACAAGTATGACATAATTCCTTAGCATCCTTGTGAAGAGTGGGTCACTAAAGTCCTATGCGGAAAATATTTTGGGTTATTGCTTTCCCTGCATAGTGACCTCCTACAACTCCTTCATGTGCTTATGAAAATATCTTATGTATTTCATGGTCTAATACACATGTTCGTAGAATACCATTTGCACCTAATGTATATAAATTTTCTTCTATCAGTTGATAGTTTGTTGGCTTCATTAAAAAATACTCTTCTATGCAACTGTAAAATTGATTGGGGCTACCCATGAAGTCAAGAAATGGACTATATATGAAAAATAGTCATCAACCATCTGTACTGTAAATAAGTCTGCATCTGGCATACTGTCACCCAAATTTCCTGCATCTTCCCCTGATAGTATGTGCGACAAATTCTTTGATCCCAAGTTCAACTTTCTTGGTTTCACAATTACTTCAAATTCATACTCCTGGAATAGTAAAAACCATCTGCATATCTTCCCTCTGAACATTGTCTTATTTACCAAGTGTCTTAGCGTAGAATAATTTGTGTACATTTTAAAATGTAAACTCGATAGATAATGTCTAAAATTTTGCAGTGCTTACACCATTTCCAATCCTTCATATTTTGTAGTAATATAATTATGTTTTGTTGTTGAAAATTTCTTGTTGGAAAATGCATTAGGGTGATATAAATATCCTTCTCCTGGTTGTGCTAGAATTGTGCCTAATGCTACAGATGACACATCCACATGAACATGGAATTCCTTCTTTGAATATGGAAATACCAAAATCAGCGTGGTAAATAACTTCTACTTTAAAGTATCCAAACTCTTATAAGATTCCTCATTCCATTAAAATTGCATCTCTTTCTTCAATACCTTTTCCAATGGATCTATGATCTGCACATATCCTCTAATAAACTTCATGTAGTACCTTGTATGACCCAATGTTTTGCGTAATTGTTGCACTGAAGCAGGCAGTGGAAAATCAACAATTACAACAATCTTCGCAGGATCAACCAATAGTAACTATTTACACACTACATGGCCCATCAAAATACCAAACGATGCATAGAATATGCACTTATTTAAGTTAAAATATATCTAAAATTGTCTACATCTGTCCAACATCAAGCGTAGCATTTCAACATTGTCTTTCAACAAACTAAACATCGTCCAATCATCCAAGTATACTTCCAGGAACTTATGAATAAACTCTTTAAACACTGCTACAACCACTCTAGAGAATATTGTTGGTGCATTCTTATTGTTGATTAAGGTTGGTTGTCACTGATGTCAACCCTTGAAGGAAGTTGGAGAACCCAGGTTTGGGTAATGGACCCAAGTTTGTTTGATAGATAACAGTATGAGTTTTGATATATTTGCAGGTAATATTATTCTATATGGATAGTACATGTCATTCCATTTCTAGTGGTATGTGGAATGCCACATAAATCCTAATGGTTAGAGAGTTATGGCCATGTGAAGTTGGAGAACCCTCATGAGTCATCTAGAAGCCCCAAAAGGTCAAAGTAGTCAAAGTGGTTTAAGATATTTTTAGAAGATAAATAATAAAGTGAAGTGATGAGTGTACTATAATTCAAAGTGAATACAAAATAAATTATTTAGATAATAAAATTAATGGAGAAATTACTAAGTTGACAAGTGGTTAGAAGTGGGTAAGCCCTGAAATAAGGAAAGTGGTTTA
>SNQJ01S0059480.1:42651-62390 GCA_010110895.2 Picea sitchensis
TGGATCTACAGATTGTAAGCACCTTGTTATGTTCTCATTAATATATATGCTTGGCCTGTTTCCTTCGAGTTTGTGTATGTTTGCATTGGCTTGTCTCTTATTTATAAATATAGTTTAAACTAATCTTGGTAGAATAGGAAGCATGCATTGTCTTTGTTGTCTATTGAATTGCATAATTCATTAAGGGGATTGAAGATCAAGTTAAACCTGGACTGAACAAGGACAAACTTCAGAAAAAGGTACATCATGCTTTATTCCTCTTTTCCTTTGACTATTTTAGCTAAACGTAAAGGAATGTCAGTGTTCAATGTTAGCATTTTTTAGTCTTGGTCATAGGGGTCTAATATCCAAGAGGAAATTCAGTTGTCCGTAGGGGAATTTTCTACAACAGAAATTGGCGATTCGACTGGGGATCGAAGCTTTCAGTTTTGGTTTATTTCCTTGGTATTGTCTTAGATTTTTCTCATCTTCAGATCCTACTCACTGTATTTTTCCTCTTTTTATAAATGTGTTGTCAGTAATGAAGCCATCTCACACAGACTGATGATCAAGCCTTCCTTATTTTTTGTTTTCTGGGTTTACTCTTTTTCATTCTCAAAAATCTGCACCCTCATTTCCTTATATCCAAAGCATTGAATTCAGTATCGACGCTCACCTACAGTACTTTAGGGAGCGTTATAACGCTCTGGTGCTTATACAACCATAGCGTTGATTTTTCCCTCTGTTGAAAAATTGTTCGATATCTATGTTGGATATGATTTTTTGGATTTTTCTTTTGCTCGAGACTTTTTCTATCAGCTTGTATATTATATAAAACTTGCAACCTGTTTCTTTCTAATATTTTTTTTATCTTTGTTTGGATTTTTAAGATATTTCCTTGTTTTGAAATCACTCTTGGCCTTTGATATTTTGAGTTCATTTTTTATACTTTCTCGTTCATCTGATCATTTGAAAGTTGTTACAAGGAAGCCCAGAGATCTTTGTATTGTTCCATTTGGTCTTTGATTTGGATCTTTCCAAGAAAATTTTCTTTTTTGAGTTTTGGCTTTCTTTTTGAAAAGTTCAAGATTTGTTTTTGCTTCTTGTTTGATCGTTGTGAGAGTGTTCTTTTTGTTTATATGATACTTGCTTACAATTATCTAAAACTGCAAATAGTGAGATCTGGTAGGCATAAGAAGCTTCGAATCAAATCAATTAAGCTTAATGTTTAAACAAAGAGATATATTTTCATGATTGGTTTTTTGATATTAGAATCAATTTCTGAATAGTTTAGCATTGAATTGGATTCTTGTTGAAAGCGATTCCATGAAATTTTCTGCATTTTTGTATTTGATAGTGAAAGAAAGAAAACTCTTCTCCTTCCCATAAATAGAAGTTCATTGAAATAAATGATTGCTTATCATTTTTCTTATGATTCTTTGGGATTCGAGTCATAATATCATCAGTTTCACTCTCATTCACCTCCGAGTAAAGAACAACCACTAAAATCAATGCTGATTAAAAATTGATCTAGAAATTTTTCTTTTTAGATTCTTCCACCAGTGTTAGGCAAGGATTAGAGATTTGGATTAGGCTGTGAGTGCAACTCTCCAAAGAATTCAAAACAAATTTATCATCTTGTTATAGGGAGAGAAAATCCATTTTCATATAAGCATATCTGGGATCCCCCTCTCACATAGGGGTTACGCACAAGGTCGTGTTCGAGAGAGCCATAGAGATTATCCCTCTGTGGTTTAACCATTCATAGTAGTAAGATAGTATATTGGGGGTTCTTATTGAGGTCCCACTGTCATCATTTGGTCTCGGTGCTTCGTGAATTCTGAATCTGTTCAGGGTCCTCTGGAGTTCTACCGGTCCACTTGTCCTCATTTCTCTTGAAGGATTTCATACTTGTTATCCTCCCGATACGTTCGGATTAGATTGTCGATTGTACCCACCGAGAGTCTGACTACGAGTTGGTATCTTTAGTAGCCATAATATTTAGGGTCTTTATACAAGGTGACAGTGAAGGGAAGTCTTCGATGTACTTGGAACAGACAATGGTCAAACTCATTTGGGCTCCTTGGAGGGTAAATCCACGATTACTTTTTGAAGCTTGCTCCAAGGCATAAGTCTGTTAATCAGGTCACCATCGTAACTGTTTCACCCACTCATATCCTATCCCCTTCTCAATTTGATCACACGATGTTGGATTTCATCACCAACTAGTACAGTCATTGAGAGAAGGTTTGTTTGCTTGTTGGTTCTTCTATATTTTTTACCATTTGTTGTTGATTTAATAATTTTTCAAGATTAAGCCTGTAGATGATAAAGGTATTCATAGATCATGTAGGATGCAAGGGTTTCCTCTGGAAGAAGGCTATGAACCCTTACCTCCTAATTCACCAGAACACATTTACCGTGAAGAGGTAAAAACTCGCTTTGACACTGGAAGCATTTCTACTCCTTTGTTAGAAAATTGGGAAAGAGCCTTGGTTACGGTTGAGGATCCCATTCCTCATACTACAAATGTGTCATAAGATCCTATTGAACCACTCATGGTTCAATTGGACTCATTCGGTAATATTGTAGAAGAAGAAGTCCCTTGTTTTTCATTGAGACCAATTACTGAGACATATATGGGATCCACATAATCGATTTTTAATGATGATTTTAGGACCCCCGTTCGTCCTACTGATGAAGTAGATCCACATCAGAAACCTTCTCATTCCACATCGAGGACTCCATTAGGATGTGATCTTTATGAAAATTTATTCGACAACCTCTTGATCCTCATGACCCTCTTATCACTGAGGTACGACCGTCCCATCAAACTATTGATCATCACACCGAACAAGTCATTGATCCTACTGCTACGTCCAAAACAATCCACCTTAATGATGGAGTCATCATACACAAGGTACGTCAATCATTACTCCCACCGTTACACCTTTTCAGACTACAGCTCCTCATGTTCCACGAGATCCTGTTGGAACACCTTTACAACAAAGAATGTATAACCTTGCCAAACATACACAATCAACTACAGGACAAATCCTGATTGGGGGGAAAACACAGTCTATTGGTCCTATCCCTCCAAGGGGACAATAATCCTTTAGTTGGATTTTCCCTCTTGGGGGACAACCACCTTTGAACGTTCCCTCCAGAGGAAAACCCCCCTTTACTGGTCAAACCACAGTTGTCAATCAACCTATGGTAGGGGGACAACCCTCTTTTGTCAAAAACCCTTCACAATCCTGGGGAGCACCTCAAGGAGGTACTTTTAATCAACCTTACCAATGGGGGGAATCATACAATAACCCACAAGGAGGAGTACCAAATCCTTTTCCTTCCAGATTATATTTTCAACAACCTTATCTGGGTGTCCCAAATCCCACCTGGGGTCCTCAAGGAAAACAACCTTATCCTCCCCAAGGTTCTACTATTTACCCTCCCGAAGGTTCTAATGCTTACCCTCCTTAGGGAAAAAATGTTTACCCTCCTCAAGGGAGAACTATTTATTCCCCACAATCAAACCAACTGACTTATGCTCCTCATAATCAACCCGGTTTCACCCTGCTCATGAACGTTCTTCAAAAACAATCAAATCCTACCTATAATGGTCAACAACAACCATATATGGGAGGGCCTACTGGATACAATTATCCACCTCAACCAGTTTATGGTCCCACTGATTTCCCTATACTACATCAATATCATCCTCAGGTTAACAGACAACTACCATTTCTTGCCACACTGGATCTACCAGATTTGTCTCGGTTGACAAATGATCCCTTATTGCATTTTCCTTTTTTGCGAGTAATTCATGATAAATTACCTTCTGACATCCCCAAATTTGATGCTAAACCTAGGGAAGACCCAAACAACCATGTGATGACATTCCATTTATGGTGTTCATCAAACTCATTAATGGATGATTCTATATGTTTCTGTCTCTTCCAGTGCACACTCATGGGCTATGCAGCTAAATGGTACATTGAAATTCAACATGGTTCCTTTCAATATTTCAACTCCCTAGCTATGTCTTGTCTCACGCATATTCAATTACCCATCCGTTACGAGATGGGTACTGAAATTTTAACCTCCCTTCATCAAANGGGCTATGCAGCTAAATGGTACATTGAAATTCAACATGGTTCCTTTCAATATTTCAACTCCCTAGCTATGTCTTGTCTCACGCATATTCAATTACCCATCCGTTACGAGATGGGTACTGAAATTTTAACCTCCCTTCATCAAATGAACTCTGTGCACATCTCTGATCACATTCATGAATGCAGATGACGACGAAGGTTGATTAAAGAGACCATTATTGACTAGCTATTGACAGAGTAGTTTACGAAATATCTTTTACCCCTGATTTCTTGTGGCGTCACCATGGGTGGTGTAGTCACTGAGGAAGATGCCATTTCCTAAGATGAGTACTTAGATTTGGTTTACTCCCAATCTGGTACTTTGTATGAGTTGATTCCAAATGCTACCCATACTCCTACCAAGCCATCCAAACCTTCTTCAACGACACATGCGGATGGAGTTATCGGTACCGTAAAAACCCAATCTTCATCACAGTCGACCAGAACAACAAATCGGTCAGTTTATACACTCATTACTGGTTCGAATTCATTCTCCTCTACCTCCCTCTCGACTCAAATCTCTGAGGTGAATGCAGTTCAATCTGCTTGTTCGCAACAATCTGAGGGTAAGACGAAAACAAAAAATAAACCCAAAAAGAATAATAATAATAATGAACATCCCAAAACACAAACTCCACCACCTGTTGTTGAAAGTAAACCACAGTGAAAACTAAAATTCCCAAGTCTTATTTGTGGTGAAGATCATTTCACCCAAGACTGTCTGCATTGCTATGAAATTGCAAAAATTTTAAAAGGGAATTCCCAACCCACAATTTTAACACATCATTTTCCTCAGCATCAATCCATGGTTTCTCAAGCAATTTCCCCTCCTGCAAGGGGCGGTTCCAACCATCCTCCTGGTGATTAAGCCTCGATGAGTGATCATATTTATATGTTCAATGATATTGATTTAACCACTCGCACCACCACGTATGACATGTCGGATAAACCTGATAAAGAAAAGGTCACTAATGGTACCCCACAGGATTCATCTCCTGCCTCTGTTAGTCCTCCATATGAGTCACTTCAGATAGAAAAACCTACTTTCGACTCTATTATACGCCCTCCCAAGAGCACTATTTGCAAATCAACTTTTAATCCTAGTTCATGTGTCACCCAAAAATACAACATTGTTGAAGATATGGCTCAAGCACCGTGTGTTATGTCCTCTCTTGAAGTTATATGGCATTTCCCAAGTCAACATAGAACTCTCTTGGCCGCTATCGATTCCATTGATCCTAAGTCATCAAATAATATCATGTTTAACCTCAATAACTTCAAGTCACGACTTTCTCACCAGCTTTCTTTTCAAATTGATGTCGTTGTTCATAACCAACACATTCACCGTACCATATTGGATGAGGGAGATTCCAGTTGTGTCATGTCATTATCTTGTTGGAAAGGATTAAAATCAAATGCACTTAACCAATCCCCTACAATGTTACAAGCATTCGACGGGTGAGGTTTTTGACCTCAAGGACTCTTGCAGTCCTTAGCCATTTAGTTGGGGGATAAGACTGTCTCGGTCAATGTAGAGGTAGTCGATTCTCTCATTAATTACAACTTGTTATTAGGAAGAAGTTGGTTCTATTCCATGACTGTCACCACTTTGTCGGTGTTTTGATGTGTACAATCCCCTCATTAAGGTAAAATTGTCACTATCGACCAGTTAGATTACTGCACACCCGACGCTCACACTCCTACCACTAAAAATATTCCTTTCTTGGGAGATAGTAAGATCACTTATGAAATTGTTGGTGTAGGTATTTTAAAAGATTCTTCCCTTATGGGTACCTTCCCTGCACCACTTCCTCCCACCACAAAACATATTTCCACAATCAATATGATCTCTACTATGGCCTATCATTATTTAGAATCATATGATCCTTGGGTTATGACTAGTCCTTTAGAATTTGATGCACTAGGTGACGCTATGCCACTTATTCTAGCCGAGGCTTCATGTGATGATATCCAATCTTCCTCTCCCTCCTTGGGTGACCAACATCTATTGGAATCCAACACTTATTCGTTGCCATCTTCGCTGAATACCTTGTCCTCTGCTTTCAACTACATCTTACATAATTTTCCATCAGAAGAATCCATTATGGAAATTCTCAGTATCGACGAGGAACCTTGGGATGAAAACCATCATAGATCATCTTTTCTTACTAGTCTAGATGAAATTCAGGAAGATATACACTCGATCTTCCCCTCCGATGTTGTTGATTCTCCCCAATATCCTATAATTACCCAAGATACTACTTCCAAGGGGAGTTTAGACAACATCTCTTTTACCATCTCTATCGATATCTTGATCAAAGAAGGTATCGTGGAAAATGTTCATCTCGGTGCTAATTGTTCGCCCGAGGAAGTAGAAACTTACACCACTTTATTTAAATACTTTTGTGATGTCTTCACTTGGAGCTACGAGGAAATGCCAAGTATTGATCCTTCGATCGTTGTGCATGAGATAAAAAATTACCCAGGCATTAAACTTGTACGGAAAAAACTTCTCCCGGTTCATCCTAAGAAAACCGTGGCCATAAAGGCAGAAGTTGAAAAATTATTGAAATCTAGCTTTATCTATCCTATCCCCTTGATGAAATGAGTTTCTAACATTGTTTTGGTTGCTAAAAAACAAGGAACTATCCATGTCTACGTTGATTATAGGGATCTCAACAAGGTTTGTCCAAAATAAAATTACCCCACACCCTTCATCGACTAAATCATTGATAATTGTGCCAACAAAGTTATTTTCTCTTTCATGGATGGATTTTCAGGGTATAACCAGATTGACATTCTACCTACTGATCAACATAACCTTCATCTTCCCATGGGGCCATGTTGTATGCCTTCCATGATATCAAACATATTGTGGAACCTTACCTCGATGATGTACCTTCCCATTCATCTAATTGACTAGACCATATTGGTAATTTATGAGCCATTTTTATTCGATGTCAGTTATACCGTATCCGTTTGAACCCTCACAAATGCATCTTCACTATTGAATCAGGTCTAATCCTTAGTTTCGTTGTCTCCAAATATGGGATTAGGGTGGATCCCTTAAAAATCAAAGTTATTCTTTCTTTACCTCCCCCCAACAATCTGACCCAACTACAAAGTTTGCAAGGGAAAGCGAACTTTCTTCACCATTTTATATGTAATTACGCCGAGATTACTAAAGGATTTATGCGCTTGTTATAGAAAGACACTCTTTTCATCTGGGATGACACTACTCAATGATCATTTGATTCTCTTAAGCATGCATTGACCCATACACCTCTCTTGCATCCTCTGAATTATGCACGAGCCTTTATCCTTTATTTGGTAGCCTCTATCTCCACTATTTCTACGGTTTTAGTTCAAGAGGACCCTAACGGTGATGAACATGTGGTCTACTATCTGAGCAAGAGTCTATTCAGTCCCGAGCTCCAATATTCACATGTTGAAAATTTGGCTCTGGCGATTTTCATGATCGTTCATAGATTTCTCCATTACATCCTGTTACGCACTACCACGGTCATTGCGGACTCAAACCCCATGTACCATATTTTGACACGTCAAGTCCTTGGGGGATATTCCAAATGGAACATTATTCTTCAAGAGTTTGATCTTGAGTTTGCCAAATCCAAAGATAAAAATTCCTTGGTTTTTGCAAAACTTATCTGCAATATTCCCCATGTTGATGAAGACACTGAACCCAATGATTCTCTTCCCGATGAATCTATGTTCCTCATTAGCATGTTCGACCCTTGGTATGGAGATATTCTTTTCTATCTTCAAACCCAACATTTTCATCCTGATAATTCCTGTGAAGAACATCGTTGTATTCTCTACCATTCTAAATGCTACCTTATCATCAGTGACACTTTTTATCGTCGTGGTATTGACACTATTATATGATGTTGTTTAACCCATGATGAGGCTGAACATGTTTTGAATGACTGTCACCTTGGATATTGTGGCGGTCACCTTTATGGGATGGATACAGCTCATAAAATCTTACGTGCCAATTGTTTTTGGCCCTCCATCTTCAAAGATTGTATTGATGTTGTCAAAAGATTCCCACCCTACCAAGTTATTCACAAAAAGGCATGCACCCACCTCACTCCACTGCATCCCATTGTCAACATTGTCCCCTTTGCCAAATGGGGCATTGATTTTATGCAATGTAAGCCTACCTCGACCGGGGGGAAAGATTATATCATCGTTAGTGTTGATTATTTCACAAAATGGGCTGAGGATATGCCTACTTTTTTGAACGATGGTTGTATTGTAACTCTCTTCATGTTTAACCACATCATCACTCGCTTTGGTGTTCCACAAGCCATTGTCACTGATCACGGTTCACATTTTCAAAACCAAATCATGAGTGAGTTACATGTCAAGTTGGGTTTTCTCCATGAAACTCATCCCCCTACTATCCTCAAGCAAATGAACAAGTTGAAGCTATCAACAAAGTCCTTAAAACCATGATGAAACACATGGTGGGGGCCAACAAAAATTCTTGGCACTTGCAAATTTTATCCTCCCTCTGGGCTTACCGCACCTCAGTGAAAATGTCAATCAGATTCACTCCATTCCAGTTGGTATATGGCGTCGAAGAAGTATTACCAATCGAGTGTGAAATTCCTTCATTCAAAATCACTGTAGAGCTCCTGCCTCACACCTCTGTTGAAGAGGAATGATTCCTATATCTGACTAAGTTGGAAGAAACACGTCGTGATTCTTCTGTCATTAACGAGACGTATCAAAAACAAATGAAGAGTCAATATGACAAATTCGTTCAACCTTGTACTTTCGTAGAAGGAGACCTAGTCCTCATTTATTACCAGGCTCACAATAAGCTAGGGACGGGAAAGTTAGAACCTATGTGGCATGGACCTTATATCATAAAATGTGTATTACATAGAGGTTCATATGATATAGTTGACTACGATGGAATATCTGTCAGTGAACCCTGGAATGGGCTTTACTTCAAGAATTACTATGCATAGAACATCTAGCATCTCTGATTTGTATGCTCTCGTACTGTATTTTTTATTTGGTGTGTCTTTTATTTTGTGTGTAGGAGTTTTGTTTTAGCCACTTATAGTTTCTCTTGTGATTGCATGAGCATATGCATCTCCCTTTCCCATATTTTTCAGGTTAGTAGACGGCGCTAGTCGATATACCCAGAACATTGCTTCTGCATCTTGGGTCATTTACCACTATGATGAGTTGGTGAGTTCAGGAGGCATTTTACTAGGATCAACAACCAATAACATGGAAAAATATCACATTGTCATTGGACTTTTAACCGAGGCCTCCTCCCCAGTTATATCTCATATAATCATTAACCTAGACCCTCAACTCATGGTTTGTCATCCTAATCGAGTCTACGATGTTCGCAACCCTATCCTATTGCGCCTCCACCTATGAGTTCGTCGTCTTGAGAAAATGTTTGAATTTGCAGAATACAGACATATACCAAGGGAACTAAACACAACTTCAGATTCGCTAGAAAATTATATTTTGGATCGGTATCTTGCGCATAGATAAAAAAAATTAAAGTAAATGAATCACATGTACATTAAAAACATCACACAAGATAATTTCTAACATCATTGGCACCACAAAATGTGAATATATATATATATATATATATATATATATAATGTGTGATAGAAAAAGTTTATTTACATAAAAAAAGTACACAATGGGGAAAAATCTGGGCCCTCATGCCCATGATATCATCATGAAAATACTACAAAACATATGGAGGATCCTAGTCCTCCTGCACCACGTTGTTCTCCAAGAAGCACACCATTTCACAGGCCACTCGTCGGAGAAAGTGGTTCAAACTCTCAGGAACCCCTATTGTATGCCTTTGCATATGAAGAGGTACATCTCTCCTTCTGAGAGGTGGAACACCCATATTGAGACCCCATAGGTTCGTCTCAACCTCTCAGAGACATCCCAATGCCACCCCATACTCCACAACTATCTACACATCTCCGCGATTACCTAGTGTCGGCATCTCTGTCGAACGCGATGCACCTCTATCTGCATGGTGAAACAATACATCTGTTAAAATCCCTCTTTGTACACATAAAAATAATATAATTGTCAAAATCAAAAAACACATGACAAGATTTGGTTTTGTACCTGACACCTCCCAGTCAATACCCTCTCAAAGCACTAATTCCATGCTTCCCCGGAAATACACTCCGGCATATTGAAGGTCATCGATAACGATCATCTTCCTTCTCCACCAAGTGAAGAAGTCAACCATGAACTTGAACTCTGAGTCGGTCCCCAATATCATAGACAAATGTTTCCATATTTCCATGCGTGGCTCAGTCGTCAGTCATTTCATCAACACAATCTATGGCTGCCTCTAAGGCATTCACTCCAGAAAGAAGGAAACCAAGAAAGAACCATAGCCAAACTATTTCTGTTTCCCAATCCTGCACTTTGTGATTTGATCTTTCTCGTTACAAAGGAATCCTACACTCCAATTGAATAATCTCGACTCCACGCATTGTAGAGCATAATACATTTGGGATTTTGAAGCCAAATGTGCACTCGTGCTACCTTCCATGTTGGTTATGGAAAAAAAAAAGATTGTAGTGTCAAATATCTAACATCCTTGATCACGATTCATCCCCTGACTAATCATGACCCAGGAATACAATGGTTAGCCACATACACCTCGATAGGCTAAGGATTTGCCCATTTCCCAGAAAAAAGGATAGGATCCCCTCTTCTTGAGAGATCGGTCAAAAAATACATCTCATAGAGCTCAATTTTGAGCAATTGTGCTCCAATACGGAATGCTTGTTCGACGTCATCCCATAGTCCAATCAAATACTCAAGTAATAAAACTTCTTTCTTCATCTTTTTCAATTTGAAATAGTTGAGGAGGCCACAATTTCTCAAAGGAGCCCTTGTCTGAGGCTTTTGCAATGCATCTATATCGTCAAGCTCATGCTCACACTCTTTCCATTCGATCATGGTTTTAATATGTGTAAACTGCAAAAAAATACATTTAAAATCCTATAATCATTCCCTCATAGCCAAAAATTGGGTATTTTTAGCATAAAAATAAAAACAAAATCAGTTATGCGTTGGCACTCCCATAAGTTTATCCATAGGGTGCTAGAGCTTCCCTGGCACATGCACCAGGGCATCGAAAACATGATCAGCGCTTCCCTCACCCCTTTGAGGGATATCTGATCTAGCTCATCTCCTAGGGCTTCCTAGGGAGCCTAGGAAAACCTAAAAACTACCTGAAATGCAATTCTAAACCATGAGAAATGACTAGAATGGGTAAGTTCCCAACCTGATCCAGACATATGTGAAAACGGTCAACCACAGCTCTGGTGCCAACAAGCTTGAAAATCTCCCTCTGAGGTTGAAAATACCAATGTTAGAAGAAATGGGTAAAAATGAAATGGTATATGAAGTTTCTAACCCTATTTCACTATTATAGGGTTCATTTTTTATAATATAAAGTTTATTTTGGGTTTTAAAATCTTTTTGAGGAGTCACTAATACCCTCGATGCAGATTTGTTTTTACTTGCAGACCTCGAAGCAGTATCTTTTTCATTAAACCTTGTAACACTGATGAGAACGGTCTTTGTTCTTTGTCACGCTCGAAAAAACATGAGAATGTAACCGAGTAGACTTTTATCTCCTTTTCGGACTAATGAAGGTTACACAAAAAAAGAGACCCCTGGAGTCTCCTTTAATCTCTTTTCAGACTCTCTAAATATGAAAAGATTTTTTACTGATCTTTCTTCCTTTCAGACTCACTTAAAAGGTTTTGAAAGGGCATCTCCCAAGTAGCAGTTTATCTCTTTTTTATAATTTGGAGAATAAATTTATGAAAAAGTAAAAACCTGGAGTCATCTTTGAGTTTTTTTCAGACTCTCTAAACATGAAAAATCATTGAGTTTTCCTTCTCTGGACTCGTTAAAAATCACACATTGAAGGGCCCATATGGGACCGAACTCTCACTTCTTCCAATTTGTTAAACAAAGGAAGAGGAACTTACTGAAGGTGAGTTATATTGAGCATGTGTTATCCTCCTCGATCTTGTAAAAACAAAAATAGGTACTCGTATATCTAGATGGGGGCAAAATTTGAAGGAAGAGAGCCAAGCTATTTTTAGAATTGTCACAAGTCACTCCTGCAATAGCCCTTGAACATGGAACATTGTTTTTACATACATTTTAATCTGTTGAACCTCTGCATTAAACCAATCCCCTAAGTATTTTTACTCCTTTGGGTCACACGATGAAAGTCACAATATGCACTGCATCATGTTTTGGTCCATGCTATGTTTCTTCTGCTTGTGCCTAATTTTCCAAGGGAAGTATCCGCCTCGAGAGTCAACCATCACAAATTTTTAGTTTCAATACCCGTGTCAGTCCATACTCATTTGATTCACCATCTTACATCTCTATGTCAGTTTCATGTCGTTGATGAGGGATACATCAAGGCCCTCCTTCGACAAGTCTTTTCCTGTAGAATTCAACACATTATCTGAGAAATTTGACTTGGAAACCAGTTAGTACATTGGGACTTTCATGCCTCAATTGTAGGCCTCCTCACCTCCGACAGTAGGTTTACATAATTGACCTATGATTGGAACATTCCACGAATATTCAACTTCAGCTCCTCTATTCACATTTGTTGGATTTTACTAGGGTACCTTGGGAGTCATTGACATCACTGTTGATTTCCCTCGCACTTGTTAACGATTTACCTCAATGACTGGTAATCAAGTGGTTTCTATCATGTTAGACATAAAAACATCTATTCACATTGCTAGATTCGTACCACATCGGGATTGGAATGAATGTCGTGGGTTGATCATTTACTTTGATACCTTCTTTACCCAATATGAGAAAGGATATCATTTGAGCATGTTCATATATATACTGTCACATAGATCCAATTTGTATTCGTCTGTGGCTATTGATTTATCATCTCATAGATCCACTATGTATTTCTCATGGCTACGATCAGTTCTTGTCATGGAAGTATAGATCCACATTGTATATTTGGTGGATATACCCTTAAGTCAATATGATTATGGATCCACAGTGTATTTGGGGGCGACCATACCTTAAAGTCGTCTATCACTCAAGCATATGTATGCATGCCTTGGGTTTGATACATATCATAACATTTGTTTGATGGTTGTTTGCAGCTTCCACCAGGTTCTCCGACTCCATACCCTTTCTTTGAAATTCTACCAAGCACTTAAGTCACCAGCTTCCATCTTCTGACCTCTCACTTTGGGGGTAAATCTGTTACATGTCGAAATTCCTCACTTCTATAATGTCTCATTATCATTGTCGCAAGTGTCGATTTTTTGTCGCAAGTGTCATAAAAGTCATATTTTCGTTCCACACATGTCACATTGCGGACGACATCATAAGAACACTTGGTACATCCTCTAAGACTTTCTATAAGAGGAAAACATGTCATTTGAAAAAGTTTACAAACTTTTACCTTGAATAATGATCATCTTAAATGAATTTTTGGAGATCAACACTCCCCTGCCAACATGCAGGGAGCGCTAGTGCTCCTTTTCCTCTTAGCAGGGAGCATTATAGCACTATGTTTCCATCTTTAAGGGAGCACCGATCTGTTGAGAAAATCTTGGGGAAGAATACCCCTTATCTCTAAGGACAACAAAGAAGCATATGAGTTAGTTTGGCTTGAATCCAAGTTAAAGGTTGAATCTAAGGGAAATCCCACAATTGATGGAGTCATATCCTCAACTTATTCCAAGAATAGCTAAGGTGGTTGAGCCTCTCAAAGCCTATATAAGGAGGAATTCTCATGGTGAAAGGAGGGAGAATATCAATGAAAAGTATTTTCATTCTGATTGTGGATATTTGAAGTAAGGGGTTGGACAAGGAGGACTTGGTGAGGTTGTTTCATATGCATCTACAGATTGTAATCACCTTGTTATTTTCTCATTAATATATATGCTTGGCATGTTTCCTTCAAGTTTGTGTATGTTTGCATGGGTTTCTCTCTTCTTGATAAATCTATTTTAAACTAATCTTGGTATAATAGGAAGTGTGGATTGTCTTTTTTGTCTATTGAATTGTAGAACTCATTAAAGGGATTGAAGATCAAGTTCAACCTGGATTGAACAAGGACAAACTTAAGAAAAAAGTACATCATGCTTTCTTCCTCTTTTCATTTGACTAGTTTAGCTACATTTAAAGGAATGCTAGTGTTCAATGTTAGCATTTTCCTGTCTTGGTCATAGGGGTCTAAGATCCAAGAGAAAATTCACCTGTCTATAATGGAATTTTCTACAACAAATCCTCTTGGTGCCAAGGAGTTTAGGGCTCCTATTGCCAAATATTCTCTTAAATATGGACACTCATTCTTATGATGACCTTATGTTATGCATGTAGTACACCATACTTCTTCTCTTTTTTTCCTTTTCTTTATCTAGTTCCTGCAACTGAATGGTCAATGCCACTAACTATGACTGGACCTGAGCCATCCCTACCCCATTTTATCCTACATGGGATCCTTCCAACCTCATAGAAATATCTATGGATTCTGACTGCGACGTAGTCTCATGTTGTGTCAAAGGGTGGCGTATATGCGACAATAGTTATGCAATGAACCATTCCCTATGATGCTCTTTTGAAATATGGAAGATTAATAGGCCCTTTAAGATCTTGAATCTCTTATAAAAATCTCGTTTTGATTCATCTGAAAACTCCTTGATATATTTAAGATCTGTAATACATTTTGACTCAGAATTCAACTTATGGAACTCTTTTAACAAGGATTTTCTGATGTCTGCCAATGTTCTGGCTTGTATTGTAGGTACAACAGACTGATACTTCATATACCATAGTAATGCACATTCTCTAAATATTGTTTCTAACTGCACAATATTTTCATCATCATCCTGGACTTTCTTCACTATCCATATTTCTTCACAAACAAACAAATGTTGTTTTGGATCCTCTATCTCTGCTCCATGGAAGATAGGAATTAACAAAGTGCGGTATTATTCCCTGATGACACTAACTGATTCTAACTTGGCATACTACTTCCACTAATCTCACTACCTTTAATTCTATCTCTACTTCCTTCACTAACTATAATTTACAAAGCTTCATATCTTACCTTAGTCCTTGGATATGCACATGGGGTCATGGCTTCGACGTCGAGTCTGGCCTGAGTGGGATGTAATGGGTCTTCTTCTATTGGACTGAGATGACGATCCTTTTCCGTTTCCTATGTGCACAATATGTGTTTGATCTGGAGTATTACACTAATGTCTCTTTCCTCAATCTCACTATGATTCCCGTCTCTTTCAGTCATGCTCCTCTTCCTACTATGCCTAAATCACTTACCACTGCGTAATACTCCAATCTCTTCATATGCCACACATTCTTCTTCTCTCGAAATCCTTAGCCCATCCATTCCTCATTCCTTCTCTTCATCCCTCTTTTCCATACAATCAGATCATTCCCCATTCATCCCCTAGTCCCCCTATGTGCATGAAGGTGCTTAGATACTAGGGAAATAAGATTCCATCTTCATAACTACCTTATCACACAACACAACAACATATTGAGCCAAGTAGACAATGATTTCAAGTATCTTCCATGTGGAAACTTAAAGAATTCCCTTTCAACAACACTATACGACTACGTACAATCTATAGAGAACTTAGTAATATAACCCCCCAATACACTATCTAGCCAAAGTCAATTTCACCCGATATCTTATTGATTACGGTATTAACTTATTGAATCAAATCAGAGGTCCAATTTATCATAACCATAGTGCGAAATTTTCCATTCTTTTTGGCTAACCCCTGTATCCACTCATCCAAAACATTCAGGAAATCAACAAAGAAAATATCATGTAAATATGTAAACACATACCTTTGCAACCATTGTTCTAAACTGATATTCAGGTTCTTATTCTAATTTCTAGCAAACTCATGCTCATTTGCCTCTAGCCACTGTCTGATCTCTTGCTTAGTCAGGCTCCACATTCCCCTCAATCAAAAATTATGGTCCTAACAACATAACCATTTATTGGCATGCAATGGGCGAACCCTGAGTTCAACATTAATTCACCAGAAAAATCCTTAAGATATCAACACTTTCGGAATCACCCACAAGCACGTAAAGTCTCACCCGATGTATCTATCAGGACTGCAAGAATTAAGTTTCCATAGTCATGAAGGTAATGGAGGCATTCATTCAAGCCATTTAACTTAACATTCATTCATTATACCATTCATTATATGTGTAGAACCATAGTAACATATAACAGATTCATATTACCCAACATACATTAAGTGCATGCAATAAATAGAACAGTAAAAAAAAAATATCAAAGCATATCATACAGACATAATATTTTAATGTGGTTCACCCAATATGGACTACGTCCACAACGAAAGGCTTCTTATATTATTATTTAGCATCATCTCTTACAGAAGGTGCGCACTACACTCATACATAATATCTCAGTGATACCCAAAATTTCTCTTTTCGTTCGTGCATACAATGCACACTTAGATCATTCTCACCTTGTGTAGTCCCCCTTTCTACCCAAAACCTTTACATATTTATATATTGACACTAGGGATTATCCTATTACAAAATGGACCGAAATTCCTAAATAACTTCCTCCTTTCGTGCGTGTTGATCCCTGAAAATGGGTTAACTCCCTTCCTTTCTTTCATGTGCACTTCTCCTTAGGCAACTTGTCGTGCGGTTTTCTCCTGCGTGATTCCGAAGATGGTCCCAAAATTTCATGCTCCAACAATTGACAAGTGAGGTCCATTCATAGAATTAGTTCTCGCCATGGGTATACGGTCACAAAATGGAGTCAAGCTAATGAAAATGACAAGAGTTAAAGTGTGTCTACAATGGTGGTAAGAGGAATCAAAGAAAATAGCATCACAGCAATAGGCACTAAGACATAAGTAGAAAATCCATATGCAATTTTAATGTAACATAAAAATGACAAGAACCCCCTTGAGATATGGCCATAACATATGTGAAGAAAGAGGAATGAGGCTCAATTTCAAGTCATGGTGGGTATAGAATAGGGTTCCCTATGAGGAATCACAACATGGGCACTAGATCTATGTCAGTAATCAATCAGATCTAATCATGCAAGAGAATGGAGAATGTCACAACCTAATGGGCTCAAACCTAAGGCTTTATGATAACATAATGAATGGTTAATAATGGAAGATGGTCTCATAGGGAAAAAACTCTCCTTATATGCTAGTTCGTAACACGTACCTCAAATTTAGTGGATGTTGCAAAACATTGATTAATATGAATAAAGTCCTATAAAAATTTCAACACTAGATCCTTTTGTCAAAATTCTGCATTGGAAGAGAATACAAAATTACAAAAATGGTCCAAAATGGAAACAAATAGAAGGTAATAGTGTGAAAAAAGGTTTTTGTACACCATAAGAGGTAAAAAAGGCCTATTTATGGTAAAATTAGTTCATTTTCACATTTACTTTGTGAAAAATTGGAACACTTGGTGAAAACCCTCTATCCCTTTAAAGCTTTTGGAGTATATTGCACAAGATTCGACCGACACAATTTGAAATTGTTAGTTCCGGGTAAATTCTTAGCCCCTTGTCTTTCATTTGAGTGTATGTTTAAAATATTTTGTGCAGTTAATGTTTTTTGGAGGCCCCAAAAGAACTCAAGTTGTGCGGTCACAGGATGGATGTCGATGGGTTGCAACTGGTCGTGTGCAACCAATAAGGAAGGTCACCACAGTAACACATGTTTCCCAATCAGACGTTTTGAACACACACTTATAGTGAGGGTGAATCAATATAAGAATATCTTTTCCTTTTAACAATCATTAAACATAATGAACCCGTCACATAAAGTACAAAAGAGCAGAAGACACAAGATTTTACGTGGAAACTTATTCAACATAAAACCACAAACTTTATCTTTATAATTTGTAGGCACCAAACCATAGTTACAAATATTTGTAGGCACCAACCTCTTGGAGACACCAATAAAGCCACCGGTACAAATCATGGTAGGAACCAACCTCTTACATATTTAAAGTAGACACCAATCCCCACAACTAACCACCAAATTAGAAAGATACATTGATCTCTTTGTTTGATGTTTGCTTTCGACCTAATAAGCACCAATCTGCTTGGTGTTGGTAGGCATAAACTACTTTCAATGTGCAAGTTCTTGTTTAAGGGTTGAAGATGCGCATTTCCTTCTGGTCTTCTTGTTTCTTTTATCTTCACCAGGTCTACTTGTTGCTTCTACCTTATCTTTTCCTTCACTAGATCTTCTTGCTTTAATACGCTGCCGCGTTATATATATTCCTTCACGAGGATATTCTTGCTTATTCTACTTCTTCCATAAATCTACCTTTACAAGTTGTTCTTTCTATAACTCCATATCTACTTGTTAGAACACCAAATATGCTTGCTTGATCACCATATCTACTTGTAAGAACACCAAATATTCTTTATATAATGACATATCTACTTGCTATAACACTAGATATGATCTTTTCTAATATTAAATCATCACTCCTTGAATGATATTCAATCATCCCTCCTCAAATGATATCCAATTGTCACATATATTCGTGATCTGTATATATATCTCAGTTGTTCAAAAGACATGTCCATCAATTAAATAATTAATTCCCCTCTTTTAATTCACTTTCAAAATACCATGGTAAAATACCATTTGACTTTTTGAATTCTTTATGTAACTTCACTTTTTTAATCTTTTAATACACCTTTTTCATGTCACTTCATTTTTTTATTTTTTTGAATTAATATTTTTAGAAAAGTCACATTTTTCACGTAACTTCATTTTGAATTCACCTTTTTACATAAAGTCACATTTTTAATGAGATAATTACATGATATAAGTCCTTTGACATCAATGACAATAATTTGTTCAAGAAGGTGTGACAGTGCCCCAAAAATTTAGATCTATCTCAACTTAAAAAAAAAATCATTTTTTCTTGATGAAAGATGTTTGTTGGATTTTGTAGGACAATATTCCATTATGATCGAGTTGAAAGAGAAGAACCAAGAGGTCGATGACTTAGCCTCAATGGGATACCATCACACATTGGAAATTATGTTGGACTTTGGGTTGTTGAATTTCTTTAGATGCCAAAACATGAGATCTCAACCTCAATTGTTGGAGATGATGGTGAGGTTCTGTAGCCCGAACCAAAAATTCTTCAAAGTGGGTGGGAATCAACTTACTATTGAGATATAATATATCTACTTCATTATTGATTTTTCATGGAGTGGGGCATTGGTGAGTCTATCAGTTGTTCCAGGTGGATCTAACCTGTTTCTCAGCGACTACATTACAAAGTACTATCATCTAGGGGCCGAGAAGTATAGTAACAAAATCCCCATCGGAGAGGTCATGGAACTTCCACTATGGAAGTTCACTATAATGCATATCACAAGGTCTACTACTCCACATCTAGCCTCCAAAGTGCATATCTAGTATGCACTGGAATACCTCAACCTAATAGTGTTTGACTAGTGTTTGAGTGTGTTGACTAATCATG
>SNQJ01S0059481.1:0-13507 GCA_010110895.2 Picea sitchensis
TATCTCCAAGGCCTAGAATCCAATGGAAGAGATGGGTTTCGACCTCCTAAGCATATTTTGTATGTTATTTTCTATTTAATGGGTGAGAGGAATCAAGAGAGTGTTGGAATGGAGTGATAGAGGCTCATATCTTTATATTGTCTATGTAGACGAAAATCATTTCTTACTGTATGTATTGGACTTAAGATCCTTTGAATAATCGAAGTCATTTATTTTTCTTATCATCTTATTTCTGTCTAATTTTGATTAAATTCCATTGAAGGATTCATTTGACTGAGTTGTAGCTTTATTGCAATAGATTGTTTGTTGCGGTACTTGTGCAAATATATCATAATTTTCATCTTTGATTATGAGAAGATCTTATTTCAAAGAGTTATTCCTTATATGTCTATCATACTACCTGATGTAGATGATAATCATTTCACATTCTTCTTATTAATTCTTCCACATACTCATCCTATTTTCTATAAACTTGATCAAATTTATTCATAGCCTTATTTGTTTGTGCATATTCTATGAATTAAACTATGATTGACATTCTTTTCGAAGTATTTCATCCATCTATCATTTACTACAAATTTTATCTTCCACATTTTGATGGGTATTGGGCTTGCACTCATAGCAGTCTGAGTGTGACTCTCAGTGCTAACATTTTTGGCATCGTTGTTGGGGAAGGAAGTGAAGAAATATTCACTGGGAGAACGACAATGATCAGATCCAACTCTTGATGGTAGACAGGAGCAAGACACAAGCTTGACTGCAATCTTCTACCTAGCGACTCCAACTTTATCATAGATGAATCTATGGGCGACTCCACTGGTTTGAAATGGACAAGATTCTTGCTTAGAGGTATGCATTTTTTGATTTCTTAAATATAACTGGCTTTCCAAACCCGTGCCTGATAGAAGTGAATGGGAAGGCTATCTTCCCAGGTTTAGAGGGGAAAATTGGGAAATGCTAGCTAAGTTTTTACTAGATTTTCACGAGTGCATACTTAAGATGAAAGTTATACATGAAGATGTCCTCATAAAAAAATTTACATACTCTTTAGATGGAGCAACTCGTGATTGTTGTAGATCACTCCTGGTTTCTTGTATTACTTCACTAAGACATTTTCATGTTGCATTTTGTTTGTTTTGCAAAGAGAAATTTGCAGTTGATTTCCTTTATCAAGAATGTTGTTATGAATTCGATTTGTTGAGTAAAGGATTAAATAGTCATAAAGAGTATGTTGTAGTCGAAGACATTTTTCATAATGATCAAGAGGATGATGATCTTCAAAGTGATAGCCAGGATGCAGATACTTTTGACATTGTATAAAATGTATCTACTATTTTAAGTTGTCATGAAAATAAAATTGTTTCCTTTGAGTATTCAAATGATAATGAGCATATCAATATATCAACATGTGACAGTTTTGAATCTGAGCCACGAGAATAAAATGAAGGATATAAGGAAGGATTATATGAGCATAATTTGTCGAAGAAATTTCTCCAGCAACTATTACTAGAGATCAACAAGCTTTCTTTCATCATTCCTAAACCTAGATCTGCAACAAATATTAAACAACATATGATCAACATTGAAATTAGTGAAGGCAGCCTGCAACAACCTTCAGTTTTGCAGATAGAGGATATTGGCAGCAGTCATAAAACTGGGCATGTGTAGAAGCAATTCAATTTCTAGTTGGAACGATATCAAGAAGAAGTATTGCTTTATGGATTTCATGACCCTATTGTTGATTATCTAGAGTTTTTGAGTAGTACAGATGTCAAATCATTCTTTTCAAGTGAATGTTAGTTTTGGTATCTTTTCAAACTACACTTATGTATGCCATGTGTTCCTTCATTTTTCCGATCTGGATCAAAAGTTTCACCAGTTAATCAGTTTCTTGTATGTCTTCATTGGAAGCATGACTTTACTTAAACAAAGAATAGTTCAAATGGTTAGAGTAGGAGTAAGATGAATAAATCTCAATTATTGAGAATTTGGTTTGTAGTAGATCAACTATAATGACTCCTATCCCAATGGATAAGCCATTGGAACTGCATGTTCTTGGTAGCTCACAAGGAGCATGCCATCCCCTATGGAGCAAGATGTTAACACATAAGATTGTAGGGGTCAAAAAAATTAATTTGGTTTGTTTTTGAGTCATACGGTTTATAGGTCATAGGTTTTAAGTGTTAGGGTGGTGGTCATAAGCTTTGGTTTAGTTCAAAAAATAAATGAAGTTTGTTCAACCTTGGTAGAGTCTTAAGGTCATTTCATTAAACATCATGACAAGGTTATTCAAACCCTCATGAATCACACCATTGGTTTCTACATAACTTCCTTAACATGTCATACATCTAAGTTGTAATCAAAGTCTCCCCTTTGTCACTATCAATCCACTCAAGTGTGCGAACTATGTTTGACAAGCATTGTGAACTGGTTAAAGAGGAGAGTTGGAGGTTCGACTACTTGTAGACATTCTCGGACAATTTCAAAGATACCAGCATCAAACTCAAGACTGCCAGGTACTCCATGAGGTTTTTCATCATGTTTGAAGGTCACGAAAGTCATTTTGGTTGTTTTTTCCTTTTGGCACTATGAACTGGCATAGGCGCTACGAATTGGTTGATATGGGCATTGCGAACTCATTTCGTGGAGCAGTTGCTTATAAATATTTGATTATAAATCCAAAATGGTGATCTGGGTTTTTCTGAATTTTTTTGTGGACGAGCATGATAATAGCATTGACTTGTTGACCAAATGTTAGCCTAACCTAGTTTGGCATTCGAGAGATATAATTAAAAAACCAGTGCGCTACAAACTCTTTGTTTCACATAGTTGTTGGAGATTCGCCTTGTTTGGAGGTTGCCACCTGTCAAGGAGGGTTTGAATGAATTCTTAGAGATAATTTAGATGCTAAGGGACACCTACACCTAAGAATTAGATCCATTAATACCTCATACAATGAGATAGAAAAAAAATTATTAATGACTTCCAACAACTTCCTGAAAATTAGCAATTTGTTGGATCCTTGTCTCTTTGATTGTTCCACCTATCTCCAAGGCCTAGAATCCAATGGAAGAGATGGGTTTCGACCTCCTAATCATATCTTGTATGTTATTTTCTATTTAATGGGTGAGAGGAATCAAGAGAGTGTTGGAATGGAGTGATAGAGATCATATCTTTACTGTATGTACTGGACTTAAGATCCTTTGAATAATGGAAGTCATTTATTTTTCTTGTCATCTTATTTATGTCTAATTTTTATTACAGTCCATTGAAGGATTCATTTGACTGAGTTGTAGCTTTATTGCAATAGATGATTTGTTGTGGTACTTGGGAAAATATATCAGAATTTTCATCTTTGATTATGAGAAGATCTTATTTCAGAGAGTACTTCCTTATATGTCTGTCATACTACCTGATGTAGATGATAAGAATTTCACATTCTTCTTATTAAGTCTTTCACCTACTCATCCTATTTTCTATTACCCTGATCAAATTTATTCAAAGCCTTATTTGCTTATGCATATTCTATAAATTAAATTGTGATTAACATTCTTTTTAGAGTCTTTCATCCATTTGTCATTTACTACAAATTGTATCTTCCACACTTTTATGGGTATTGGGCTTGAAATCATAGAAGTTTTAGTGTGACTCTCAGTGCTAACACAGTGTTTGTCCCTATTGTCATACATTTTCCCAAAAAAATGAAATTGAGAAAATTGATCAAGAATTGCTCACCGCAAGCGTTAATTTTCCTAGTATGATCCCCTATTCTTCTTCAGTGGTCATGGTACTTAATAAAGAAGGCTCTTGGCACATGTATCTTGAATTCCATGCCCTCAAAAAACTCACCATCAAATATAAATTTCCCATTCATGTCATTGATGATCTCTTGGATGAATTGAGTGGTGCCCGGTTCTTTATTAAACTTGATCTTCATTTTGGCTACCACCAAATATGTATGAAAGAGGCAGGCATTCCTAAGACTGAATTTCGAACTCATGAGGGCCAGTATGAGTTTCTGGTCATGCCCTTTGGCTTGTGTAATGCTCCCTCCACTCTCCAAAGCCTCATGAATCATGTCTTTCGTTCTTTTCTCCGTCATTTTGTCTTAGTTTTCTTTGATGATATTCTCATCTATAGTAAAACTTGGACAGACCATCTTTCTCAGGTGGAACGAGTTCTACATCTACTCTCTCATCACCGAATTTTCCTCAAACAATATAAGTGTGATTTTGGAGCCTCGGAAGTCAAGTACTTGGGTCATATTGTTGGAAAGGAAGGTGTCAGAGTGGATCCTAAGAAGATTGAATCTATGCAGGATTAGCCTCGCCCCAAGACTATCAAAATCTTGGTTTTTTTTGGGTTTAACAGGATATTATTGCAAGTTTGTTAAGAATTATGGAAATATTTTTGCACCTCTCACTGCTCTCCTTAAAAAAAATTCTTTCACTTGGACTCTCGCAGTAGATCAGGCCTTTCAAGCCTTGAAGGCGGCTATGTGAACCACTCTGGTCCTGGCCCTTCTTGATTTCACAAAGACCTTTGTCCTAGAATGTGATGCTTCTGGGAGAGGAATTGGAGCAGTTCTTATGCAATATGGTCGACGTTTGGCCTTTACCAACAAACAACTTTCAGAGACGTGACATTTGGGCCAATCAATCTATGAAAAGTAAATGTTGGTCATTCTACATGCAGTGGATCTCTAGTGCCCTTATATATTGGGGCAACGCTTCCAAATTAAGATAGATCATCAAAGCCTCAAGTATTTTTTGGAGCAACAACCTTCCTCCCCGAAGCAACAAAAATGGGTGACTAAGCTCTTTGTATATGATTATGAGATCATTTACAAGAAAGGAAAAGAAAATTTGGTTGTTGACGCTCTTTTCAGAAAATATGAAGATGAAGGGTCCATTTTTTCCCTCTCCTTCATTGTACCAGATTGGCTCCAAGTTGTTCACCAGGAATGGCTACAAGATCCCAAAATTTTGCATATGAACCAACAAATGCAAGACAAATCTCCAGTGTCCCCCAGGTATTCTTGGCACAATGATGAGTTTCACTACAAAGTCCGTTTGTATTTAAGTAAACAGTCACAACTTAAATCCACGTTGCTTTTTGAGCTTCATGCTACACCCACAACTGGGCACTCAAGGTTTACCAAAACATATGACTGGGTCAAACGTTCTTTTTTCTGGGATGGTATGAAACATGACGTTCACACTTTTGTGGTAGAATGTGATGCTTTTCAATGCAACAAGGGAGAAACAATCAAATCTATTAGCACACTACAACCACTTCTGATTCCACCCACTATTTGGAGGGACATCTCTATGGAATTTATTGTGGGCTTAACTAAATTGGGCAATAAGTCAGTCATCATGGTGGTCATTGATCGTTTTTCCAAGTATGCTCATTTCTGTGCTCTTCAACACCCATTTACTGCCTCCACTATGGCTCAACTTTTCATGGATCATGTCTTCAATATTCATGGCATGCCTCATTCTATTGTTTCTAATTAAGATCCCACTTTCACTAGAAAGTTTTGGCAAGAAATGTTTAGGATACAGGGCACCCAATTTCATCTCATCACCACCTATCATCCCAGACTGATGGTCAAACTGAAGTTGTCAACAAGTGTTTGGAAACATATTTGAGTTGTTTTGCATCTGAAATGAAAAATTAGTGGGCTCAATGGTTACCACTAGTTGAATGGTGGTACAACACTTCTTACCATATAACTACTTGCATGACTGCTTTTGAAGCCATATATGGACAAAATCCCCCTTCATTTCTCTCATACATGTCAGGTGTCTCGAAGGTCCAAGAGGTTGACCAAACTCTTACAACTCGAGAGTATATTCTTCATACCCTCAAAGAGAATTTGGTCATGGCTTAGAATCGCATGAAGCAACAAGCAGATCAAGGTCACTCCTAATGTCAATTTGTTGAAGGAGACCAGGTGTTTCTTCTACTACAAACTTATAAGAAAACTTCACTCAAGGTCGACCATTATCAGGAATTGGCGCCCAAATTTTATGGTCCTTATACAATTCTCAAGCAAGTGTGATAGGTGACCTATTAGTTAGCTTTTCCCAGTCATTTTAAGCTCCATCCTATTTTTCATGTCTCCTGCTTAAAGAAGGTGATTGGAACTAAGTGCCAAAATCAAACCAACCTTCCCGAGTTGGATTAAGAAGGTTCCATTTGGTTGTAGCCACAATCAGTGTTGGACCAGCGTGAGCATCTTCTTTGGCAGCATACCATCAAGGAAGTGTTAGTCCAGTGGAAAGATACAACTCCAGTTGATGCCACCTAGGAGACAACTACCATTCTGCTAGAATTTCCCCATCTCAATCCTTGAGGACGAGGTTGTTTTTAAGGGGGAGGGCATGTTAGGGACCTAACCTCCCTAACCCCTCATGTAGGTAGAATAATATATTTCCATGTAATAAAGGCCAATATTAATAAAGCCTAGTAATAAGGAAGAATAAGTCAAATGTAAGAATACCTAATAGAAGCTTTCACTTCTAGAAGGATCTTCCTTTAGATTATTCTTTTGGATAGATAGATTTAGTATAAATAGGAGTAGAGGGTATGAGAAGTTTTGTCTTAGAGATTATTGTAATAGAGATATGCTTTGTTGGAGGTTTCCCCCTCGAAGAGGCAAGTGAGCATTGCTATCAGTAATAAAGGTGTTCTTTCTAGTGTTATTATGGTATTATTATGATATTGATCTAGTTACATTATTTTTGTTCTGCCATTGCTTGCTAAATATTTATGTTTTGCATACTATATTATATATAGAATATTGCAATCTCCCTTCGCATAGTTTTTTCTATTGTAAACTTCCCTCGCCAATCCAATGGAGAAGGACGACTTCTAATAAATAATTATCATGATTTTTCTATCATACAGTTAACTAAATAAAAATCAAAACAACGTTTGTCAGTCATAAATAAAGCAGCAAGTTTCTTGTTGTTACTGTCAACAAAAATCACCCTGTTTGATAAAAGGGTGTCTTCTTGCTGAAAATAAGAGATGGTCATTTACTTCTCAATTCCAATATTGTTCTCTTTCATTCTCTGTGTATTTTTTTATTGTGCAACATTTATTATTGCATTGTCCTATTTTGTTGTTGCATTTTAAATTTTGCATATAGAATTGCGGATCATGATTGATGCATAGTAAAAATGAATGTTACAATGAATAGTTTATTTTTCACTCTATGTCACCATGATGTTGCATAATTAACGTTTACTAATTAATCAAGGGAAGATGGATAAAGAATACAACACACAAGGTAGATAAGTAGGAATGAACATGCTAATGGCCTCACATCCCATCAGCCCTGCAGAAACTTGGTTCCTACAATCCCAGTAGGTACCTTGGGTGAGACTTCACTTGCATTTAGGTGATGCTGAAAGGGGCAGTATCTGAAGGGTTTTGTTGGTTAAATAACTTGAACCTAGTGTATTCCAACCACGTGCCAACACAACTCTAACCATCGATGGTTGTATGTGGAAAATATCTTATGGATTATGTGGGAGTCGATTAGATCTTGAGTCTATAAAAGAATACCCATTGGTTCATTATCATATGTCGAATATGAAGTATTCTGAGTTTGCAAAATAAATCATTTGGATCAAGATGTGCAATATGCACTATGATGTTCTAATCATAGTATTATGTGCTTAAGTGTTGTAATGGTGTTTTTAGATGCCACCTCTGCTCTTCAAAAATTCTTGTCCCTCTTTGATTATCCGCAGTACTGTGTTGTTTGTTTCATATTGTGTTCCATTTTATTTCCGACAATATATGGGTCGACATTTTTGTGGATTTTATAATTGGCCCTCCCAAAGCCAACAACAAATATGTCATAATGGGGGTAGTTGAACGCATTTCCAAATGTGCTCATTCTTGTGCACTACAACTCCCATTTAAGACATTAATTGTTGCACAACACTTCATGAATCATATTTTTAAATTGCATGGCATGCAATCCATTGTGACGGATCATAATCTTTCCTTCACCATTGAATTTTGGTAGGATTTGTTTCAACTAAAAAGCACCTAATTGAAAACAAGTATTTCTTATCATGCCCAAACAAATGGTTAAAAAGAGGTGGTCAATAAGTTCCTAGAAACTTATTTTTGATGCTTTACATTGGATGAATAGGGCCAATGGGTTCAATGGCTTCCCCTTGTTGAATGGTTGTACAATACCACTTATCATGTTGCTACCAAAATTTCACCCTACAAGCTTATCTATTGCTAAAAACATCCATCAATTTATCATACTTACCAATCACTTCCATGGATCAATAAGTGGATCTCTAAAGTAGGATTTGGACTTCATTGGTTCAATAAGTGGATCAACTCCAAATCCCCGTCTCCAAACAAATAAGAAGACATCCCTCGAATACAAGAGACACTAGAATATAGCACCCAATTTCTATGGATCCTATCAAATCATGCAGTGCATTAGACAACTTTCCTACAGATTGGCTCTCTCATCCCACTCCAAGATCCACCCAATGTTTCACATGTTCAGTATGAAGAAGGTAGTAGGGGTGAATTTCCAAGAAAAACTTTCTAGAAATTGATGAAGAGGCTTCCATTTGGTTATATCCAGAGGCTATACTAGATAAAAGAGAGTGTTGACTACACTAGTTCATTATCCAAGAATTCCTAATATAGTGGAAGGATATGCACCCAGATGATACCACTTGGGAACTCACAATGAATTTACAGTAGTTTCCACATTTCTAGTGTTGAGGAAAAGGATACTTTTAAAGGGATAGGAAATGTTAGGGTCCTACCCTAACCTCCCTACTTAAGGGTAATTAGGCCCTCGATTAATTAATGTATGTCGAACATCTTCTTTAAATAAGGCCTATTAGGAAGTTTCCATGTGGGTACTCAATGTAAAAGGGAATCTTTATTAAATTAGGTCCATTAGGTCGGCGTGACTCATCATATGATTAGAACACAAGTGGTTGGGGTATGGTTTTTCAAAACACTATTATAGATATAGGAAGCTATGTAATGTTTTGTCCAATATTTTCATTGTATTAGAGCTCTAGACATTTGGAGGTTTCCCCCTTGAAGTGGTTGATGAACATTGGTCTCTTTTTTGAATTTTTTCATTATAAGGGTTTATATTTTGTAGGTCCAATACTCATATTTCTTCTATTTTTTTATTTTGTATCTTATATTTCTTCTAATATTGCTCATAATTTATTGTTTTTGTGTATTAAGTAAATTATTCTTAGAACAAATGCTTAGTGGCGAGAGGAATCAATGTGCTCGATAAAGGGAAGGAGGAAAAAAATTACCATTTGCACGGCACATGCATGGAACCACTATCACATAACATAGTAAGAAATCATGATGAACCAAAGAGGATGAAAAAACTCACAATGAGCAATGAAATGTGTTTCTATTGAGACTAAAGGAGAGAATAAACAAAAACTTAATGAGAATGATCAATGAGAAACGTTTCATAGATTCTCTCACTTGCAAATGGGGTCAGCATTCATTTGGAGAGAAAATGACCAATCTCTTTAGTGAATAAGAAAGATGAAGAGGAACATGACACTAAGTGTGTTGCTAGAATATCCAACAAGGAGGTGACTCAAGCTAAAAAATGACCCACACCTACATATATTTTCATCCAATGTCAAAAATGACAACATGGGAGTCTAGCTAAAGGTTGAATCAATGTCGCATCATCATGAATGTATTATATTCCACAACACCTGCTACCATGAGATAAATTCTCTAGTTCATTAATCATTACCTTTGAAAAACTACAGGAGAGGAGAGCTTCAAAGAGATTTTATAGGGAATTATTATAGAGGACTCAATTATGTATTGATGTCCAAAAAATAGGGAAACAAGCTTGGGACAAAAATGGTAACTTGATATTTTGAATCTTTAGGATAATTGTAGGAATACTTTTTCTAAGCATGATGGAGATTGGAAAATTCATAGAGCCTCCTTTACCTATGTGAAGACATGCATGACAGACAAACTAAATTTACAATTAGAGGAAGACGATTTAGACAATTTTTAGCCCAAGTGGAAGAAGAATTTAGAGAACTTGATGAACAATTGGCTTCTATTTCTATTTCTGAACACATAATGGATGAAATGCGTGAGATAGTTAAAGCCCATGTTGAACGATGGCATGAGAGAGAGAGAGAATTTAGAGAATTTTTATGGGAATGGGATCAGTGCGTAATATAACTTCACGAACGATGGGAACGTGATCCTTATCAACCCCCAACAAATGTAGTCTCCCATATCCAGCCATTGCCTCCACGTGGCATAATCATTTCCATTTCAGGAGAGCATATCAGTAACACTTCATTATGCCCAATTTGTTAGATGGATTTTCAATTGGGTGAGGATGCATCCCAACTCCATTGCACCCTGCTGAAATATTGTGTAACTACAAAGAATATTCTTATCCCCCTTTGTGGATAAAGTAAAAGATAAAAATATTATATTAATAAGTCACCCCCCAGGCAAATTAAAGTGGTTCTAACTACCCAGAAAGAGAAATCGACCCTGCCAGTGAAGAGACACCTCCTTTCAGCACTTGCCAGTTTGTATAAATAAAGGAAGTTGACGCCTCATTTGTTCACTCACTCAGCTCACTCATCTAGTGCGCAAGTATTGAAGGAAACTGCAATTACCAGTTGCCGAAAGAAGGAAGAGAGAGAGGTGCATTGCTTGGGAGAGGATATTCTCTAGTGTTTGGCTATGGTTCTTTGAGTATTTTCCGATCTAGCATCATGGTAGTTTGTCTCTCCTAGATAGAGATTTATTCTGGTACTGTACTTGGTTATTGAATGATGAATCTATATTAAAGAAGTTTTGTTGGGTTTTCTTCCCCTTGAGGGTTTCCCAGGATAAATGCTTGTGTACTCTTATGATTGTGTTTCTCTCAGTGATCCTATCTATGCTATGGTTATCGAGTAAATTGAAAAGAAACCTAATAATAGTTTAACCTTAACATGGTATCAGAGCTAAGCTGAAGAGAGCATATTTCACTAGATAAAGAAAAACGTCACTGTTGTCATACAAGAAAATTAGGGATTTTTATTGAAGAGGAATTTCAGCCCAAAGATCATCTAGAAAAGTGTGCCCTAGCCTAAGGAACTCATTGGCACCTTCAACACACCTTTTCTGTGGATAAATATCCCAGAAAATGAAACCCTAGTCTTCACAGGTACCAGAAGTACCAGGAAACCAAAAGTACCAGTCCAAAATTTCGTTGGTCCAGTTTCAAGGGTCAAAAATTGGAATTTTTAGAAACTGACTATACTAGATTACTCGCCTCAATCCAACGCATCTTTTAGTGGGTTCAGTTTCCAGATCCAAGAAATTTGATTTTTCTATTATTTCTATAGCCCGGAGGGCTAGGGTTTCCACTACAAGAAAGAATGGCTACCGGTATGAGGGTAGAAGACAGGCTGGAAGGATCTGGAAACTTCAGATCTTGGAAGCATAGGTTGCATAATATTCTAGACAAGAATGATCTCCTGAACATGTTACAGTGGGTGTACCAGAACCAGAGGAAGAAGAGCAAAAGACCAAGCATAAGAAGAATGAAAAGAAAGCAAAGAGAATCGTGTCAGATTCAGTAAAGGATCACTTGATCCCTCATATATCCGAACTACATACAGAAAGGAAAATGTATGAAGCACTCAGCAAGTTATATGAAAGAAAAGACATTAGCCGGAAACTTGCCTTAAGAAATCAACTTCATAATATGAAGATGGAAAACTCAGAATCTGCCTCATCCTATCTTATGAGAGTTTCTCAGATTAGAGATCAGCTTGCAGCTATTGAAGATGTCATTAGTGACAAAGAGCTTGTAACCACAACCCTAAATGGGTTTCCAACATTTTAGATTCCTTTTGTACAAGGAGTGTGTGCAAGAAGCAAGTTACCCAAGTTTGATAAATTATGGGCAGATTGCACACACGAAGAACCTAGACTTGCAGACCAATAGAAAGAGATAAAATATTTATTTCAGGTATGATCACTCATGAGAGTGACAAAGGTATGTGTTTAGCTATGATAGTAAAGGAAAATTTGGTAATTTCATAGCTAGAGTAAAAAAGAGTTCAAAAGTCTTATTCATGATTAGGGTTTCAGATGTGTACATGGTTGTACAAGTTTTGCTTAAGAAAAGATGTGTACTACTTTGATAAAAATCATGATATAGTTTTATTTGATTATTGCTTATTGTTACTGACTGATTGGCTAAGTGACATATCTCAAAACGCATATTGTAAGTAAGTTTACAGGTCTCGGAAGAAAGAACTTATGCCTTGACTTGCAGAAGTTAGACAACATGAAGAAGTACTTAAGATATGGTGATAGTCAGTAAGAACCAGACAGTATCCAGTATTCATATAGGACCAGGAGGCTCCTAAAAGATGCAGAACAAAAATATTCAAGATTAAGAGAAAGATGGATACTCAGATATAGATGATAAGATGCAAGTAACTACATGTTTCTCCAGTAATGTTCTTATAGATACAGAGGGAGCAGGTTGATCCAGTATGAAGTCAGAAAGAAAGAAATGTTTGAACTTAAGAAGTCACCCAGGACATTACAGAAGAGACCTTCGTAGAGAAGGAATGAGGAATCCCACAGGTAGACCTTCATAGAGAAGGAGAAAGAGAAGTGACCTTCGTAGAGAAGAAAGAGACCTTCATAGAGAAGGAAGAGAGCTTCGTAGAGAAGGGGAATGAGAAATTTTTCAAGGTTGGTCGTTGTCCAAGTGATGAGTTTTGGATACTCTAGGGACATGCTAGAATACCCTCGTAGAGAGGGGTGTGACCACCCTCATAGAGAGGAGTGTAGATGTTTCTCCAAGGGGAAGTGAGCAGATACTCTCCTCTGGCCAAGGATTGAGTAGCCTAGAACACAAACCTTGAACATGTGGAATGGTTAGTTGGCTCTTGAGGTTTGTGTCATGATCCTACGTCGATCATGGAAAGGGAGTCTAGTCTTTCCCAGGCTAGCATTTTAGCTTCTCTAGTTCATGTGGGATGACTAGGAATGAAGCTATGATAGTAGTCCTCCCCGGTGGATGGGTGAGATAAAGGACTACAAGAGAAGGGAGAACATAAAAGGAATGGAAAAATTCATAGAATATCTTCTGTGTGAAGATAAGAAAGAGTATCTTCTGCGTGAAGATGAAAGAAAGAAAGAGTATCTTCTGTGCGAAGATAAAGAGAACAAAATTTCTTTGATACAGATTCATGGAGAACCAGTCAGTGATCGCGATGCCAGATGACCAAGTGGATTACATTGATGCCTCATGTTACCCAGTTGATGATGTTATCCAGTTGATGTTGTTATCCAGTTGATGATGATTATCCAGTTGATGATATTTCCCAGATGATATTGTTCAGTTGATGATGACATCCAGTGACCTGTCAAAAGATAAAGAATATCCTTCTTGTTAAGAGGGAGTGTTGAAATA
>SNQJ01S0059481.1:13517-44892 GCA_010110895.2 Picea sitchensis
ATAGATAAGCTTGTAGGGTGAAATTTTGGTAGCAACATGATAAGTGGTATTGTACAACCATTCAACAAGGGGAAGCCATTGAACCCATTGGCCCTATTCATCCAATGTAAAGCATCAAAAATAAGTTTCTAGGAACTTATTGACCACCTCTTTTTAACCATTTGTTTGGGCATGATAAGAAATACTTGTTTTCAATTAGGTGCTTTTTAGTTGAAACAAATCCTACCAAAATTCAATGGTGAAGGAAAGATTATGATCCGTCACAATGGATTGCATGCCATGCAATTTAAAAATATGATTCATGAAGTGTTGTGCAACAATTAATGTCTTAAATGGGAGTTGTAGTGCACAAGAATGAGCACATTTGGAAATGCGTTCAACTACCCCCATTATGACATATTTGTTGTTGGCTTTGGGAGGGCCAATTATAAAATCCACAAAAATGTCGACCCATATATTGTCGGAAATAAAATGGAACACAATATGAAACAAACAACACAGTACTGCGGATAATCAAAGAGGGACAAGAATTTTTGAAGAGCAGAGGTGGCATCTAAAAACACCATTACAACACTTAAGCACATAATACTATGATTAGAACATCATAGTGCATATTGCACATCTTGATCCAAATGATTTATTTTGCAAACTCAGAATACTTCATATTCGACATATGATAATGAACCAATGGGTATTCTTTTATAGACTCAAGATCTAATCGACTCCCACATAATCCATAAGATATTTTCCACATACAACCATCGATGGTTAGAGTTGTGTTGGCACGTGGTTGGAATACACTAGGTTCAAGTTATTTAACCAACAAAACCCTTCAGATACTGCCCCTTTCAGCATCACCTAAATGCAAGTGAAGTCTCACCCAAGGTACCTACTGGGATTGTAGGAACCAAGTTTCTGCAGGGCTGATGGGATGTGAGGCCATTAGCATGTTCATTCCTACTTATCTACCTTGTGTGTTGTATTCTTTATCCATCTTCCCTTGATTAATTAGTAAACGTTAATTATGCAACATCATGGTGACATAGAGTGAAAAATAAACTATTCATTGTAACATTCATTTTTACTATGCATCAATCATGATCCGCAATTCTATATGCAAAATTTAAAATGCAACAACAAAATAGGACAATGCAATAATAAATGTTGCACAATAAAAAAATACACAGAGAATGAAAGAGAACAATATTGGAATTGAGAAGTAAATGACCATCTCTTATTTTCAGCAAGAAGACACCCTTTTATCAAACAGGGTGATTTTTGTTGACAGTAACAACAAGAAACTTGCTGCTTTATTTATGACTGACAAACGTTGTTTTGATTTTTATTTAGTTAACTGTATGATAGAAAAATCATGATAATTATTTATTAGAAGTCGTCCTTCTCCATTGGATTGGCGAGGGAAGTTTACAATAGAAAAAACTATGCGAAGGGAGATTGCAATATTCTATATATAATATAGTATGCAAAACATAAATATTTAGCAAGCAATGGCAGAACAAAAATAATGTAACTAGATCAATATCATAATAATACCATAATAACACTAGAAAGAACACCTTTATTACTGATAGCAATGCTCACTTGCCTCTTCGAGGGGGAAACCTCCAACAAAGCATATCTCTATTACAATAATCTCTAAGACAAAACTTCTCATACCCTCTACTCCTATTTATACTAAATCTATCTATCCAAAAGAATAATCTAAAGGAAGATCCTTCTAGAAGTGAAAGCTTCTATTAGGTATTCTTACATTTGACTTATTCTTCCTTATTACTAGGCTTTATTAATATTGGCCTTTATTACATGGAAATATATTATTCTACCTACATGAGGGGTTAGGGAGGTTAGGTCCCTAACATGCCCTCCCCCTTAAAAACAACCTCGTCCTCAAGGATTGAGATGGGGAAATTCTAGCAGAATGGTAGTTGTCTCCTAGGTGGCATCAACTGGAGTTGTATCTTTCCACTGGACTAACACTTCCTTGATGGTATGCTGCCAAAGAAGATGCTCACGCTGGTCCAACACTGATTGTGGCTACAACCAAATGGAACCTTCTTAATCCAACTCGGGAAGGTTGGTTTGATTTTGGCACTTAGTTCCAATCACCTTCTTTAAGCAGGAGACATGAAAAATAGGATGGAGCTTAAAATGACTGGGAAAAGCTAACTAATAGGTCACCTATCACACTTGCTTGAGAATTGTATAAGGACCATAAAATTTGGGCGCCAATTCCTGATAATGGTCGACCTTGAGTGAAGTTTTCTTATAAGTTTGTAGTAGAAGAAACACCTGGTCTCCTTCAACAAATTGACATTAGGAGTGACCTTGATCTGCTTGTTGCTTCATGCGATTCTAAGCCATGACCAAATTCTCTTTGAGGGTATGAAGAATATACTCTCGAGTTGTAAGAGTTTGGTCAACCTCTTGGACCTTCGAGACACCTGACATGTATGAGAGAAATGAAGGGGGATTTTGTCCATATATGGCTTCAAAAGCAGTCATGCAAGTAGTTATATGGTAAGAAGTGTTGTACCACCATTCAACTAGTGGTAACCATTGAGCCCACTAATTTTTCATTTCAGATGCAAAACAACTCAAATATGTTTCCAAACACTTGTTGACAACTTCAGTTTGACCATCAGTCTGGGATGATAGGTGGTGATGAGATGAAATTGGGTGCCCTGTATCCTAAACATTTCTTGCCAAAACTTTCTAGTGAAAGTGGGATCTTAATTAGAAACAATAGAATGAGGCATGCCATGAATATTGAAGACATGATCCATGAAAAGTTGAGCCATAGTGGAGGCAGTAAATGGGTGTTGAAGAGCACAGAAATGAGCATACTTGGAAAAACGATCAATGACCACCATGATGACTGACTTATTGCCCAATTTAGTTAAGCCCACAATAAATTCCATAGAGATGTCCCTCCAAATAGTGGGTGGAATCAGAAGTGGTTGTAGTGTGCTAATAGATTTGATTGTTTCTCCCTTGTTGCATTGAAAAGCATCACATTCTACCACAAAAGTGTGAACGTCATGTTTCATACCATCCCAGAAAAAAGAACGTTTGACCCAGTCATATGTTTTGGTAAACCTTGAGTGCCCAGTTGTGGGTGTAGCATGAAGCTCAAAAAGCAACGTGGATTTAAGTTGTGACTGTTTACTTAAATACAAACGGACTTTGTAGTGAAACTCATCATTGTGCCAAGAATACCTGGGGGACACTGGAGATTTGTCTTGCATTTGTTGGTTCATATGCAAAATTTTGGGATCTTGTAGCCATTCCTGGTGAACAACTTGGAGCCAATCTGGTACAATGAAGGAGAGGGAAAAAATGGACCCTTCATCTTCATATTTTCTGAAAAGAGCGTCAACAACCAAATTTTCTTTTCCTTTCTTGTAAATGATCTCATAATCATATACAAAGAGCTTAGTCACCCATTTTTGTTGCTTCGGGGAGGAAGGTTGTTGCTCCAAAAAATACTTGAGGCTTTGATGATCTATCTTAATTTGGAAGCGTTGCCCCAATATATAAGGGCACTAGAGATCCACTGCATGTAGAATGACCAACATTTACTTTTCATAGATTGATTGGCCCAAATGTCACGTCTCTGAAAGTTGTTTGTTGGTAAAGGCCAAACGTCGACCATATTGCATAAGAACTGCTCCAATTCCTCTCCCAGAAGCATCACATTCTAGGACAAAGGTCTTTGTGAAATCAAGAAGGGCCAGGACCAGAGTGGTTCACATAGCCGCCTTCAAGGCTTGAAAGGCCTGATCTACTGCGAGAGTCCAAGTGAAAGAATTTTTTTTAAGGAGAGCAGTGAGAGGTGCAAAAATATTTCCATAATTCTTAACAAACTTGCAATAATATCCTGTTAAACCCAAAAAAAACCAAGATTTTGATAGTCTTGGGGCGAGGCTAATCCTGCATAGATTCAATCTTCTTAGGATCCACTCTGACACCTTCCTTTCCAACAATATGACCCAAGTACTTGACTTCCGAGGCTCCAAAATCACACTTATATTGTTTGAGGAAAATTCGGTGATGAGAGAGTAGATGTAGAACTCGTTCCACCTGAGAAAGATGGTCTGTCCAAGTTTTACTATAGATGAGAATATCATCAAAGAAAACTAAGACAAAATGACGGAGAAAAGAACGAAAGACATGATTCATGAGGCTTTGGAGAGTGGAGGGAGCATTACACAAGCCAAAGGGCATGACCAGAAACTCATACTGGCCCTCATGAGTTCGAAATTCAGTCTTAGGAATGCCTGCCTCTTTCATACATATTTGGTGGTAGCCAAAATGAAGATCAAGTTTAATAAAGAACCGGGCACCACTCAATTCATCCAAGAGATCATCAATGACATGAATGGGAAATTTATATTTGATGGTGAGTTTTTTGAGGGCATGGAATTCAAGATACATGTGCCAAGAGCCTTCTTTATTAAGTACCATGACCACTGAAGAAGAATAGGGGATCATACTAGGAAAATTAACGCTTGCGGTGAGCAATTCTTGATCAATTTTCTCAATTTCATTTTTTTGGGAAAATGTATGACAATAGGGACAAACACTGTGTTAGCACTGAGAGTCACACTAAAACTTCTATGATTTCAAGCCCAATACCCATAAAAGTGTGGAAGATACAATTTGTAGTAAATGACAAATGGATGAAAGACTCTAAAAAGAATGTTAATCACAATTTAATTTATAGAATATGCATAAGCAAATAAGGCTTTGAATAAATTTGATCAGGGTAATAGAAAATAGGATGAGTAGGTGAAAGACTTAATAAGAAGAATGTGAAATTCTTATCATCTACATCAGGTAGTATGACAGACATATAAGGAAGTACTCTCTGAAATAAGATCTTCTCATAATCAAAGATGAAAATTCTGATATATTTTCCCAAGTACCACAACAAATCATCTATTGCAATAAAGCTACAACTCAGTCAAATGAATCCTTCAATGGACTGTAATAAAAATTAGACATAAATAAGATGACAAGAAAAATAAATGACTTCCATTATTCAAAGGATCTTAAGTCCAGTACATACAGTAAAGATATGATCTCTATCACTCCATTCCAACACTCTCTTGATTCCTCTCACCCATTAAATAGAAAATAACATACAAGATATGATTAGGAGGTCGAAACCCATCTCTTCCATTGGATTCTAGGCCTTGGAGATAGGTGGAACAATCAAAGAGACAAGGATCCAACAAATTGCTAATTTTCAGGAAGTTGTTGGAAGTCATTAATAATTTTTTTTCTATCTCATTGTATGAGGTATTAATGGATCTAATTCTTAGGTGTAGGTGTCCCTTAGCATCTAAATTATCTCTAAGAATTCATTCAAACCCTCCTTGACAGGTGGCAACCTCCAAACAAGGCGAATCTCCAACAACTATGTGAAACAAAGAGTTTGTAGCGCACTGGTTTTTTAATTATATCTCTCGAATGCCAAACTAGGTTAGGCTAACATTTGGTCAACAAGTCAATGCTATTATCATGCTCGTCCACAAAAAAATTCAGAAAAACCCAGATCACCATTTTGGATTTATAATCAAATATTTATAAGCAACTGCTCCACGAAATGAGTTCGCAATGCCCATATCAACCAATTCGTAGCGCCTATGCCAGTTCATAGTGCCAAAAGGAAAAAACAACCAAAATGACTTTCGTGACCTTCAAACATGATGAAAAACCTCATGGAGTACCTGGCAGTCTTGAGTTTGATGCTGGTATCTTTGAAATTGTCCGAGAATGTCTACAAGTAGTCGAACCTCCAACTCTCCTCTTTAACCAGTTCACAATGCTTGTCAAACATAGTTCGCACACTTGAGTGGATTGATAGTGACAAAGGGGAGACTTTGATTACAACTTAGATGTATGACATGTTAAGGAAGTTATGTAGAAACCAATGGTGTGATTCATGAGGGTTTGAATAACCTTGTCATGATGTTTAATGAAATGACCTTAAGACTCTACCAAGGTTGAACAAACTTCATTTATTTTTTGAACTAAACCAAAGCTTATGACCACCACCCTAACACTTAAAACCTATGACCTATAAACCGTATGACTCAAAAACAAACCAAATTAATTTTTTTGACCCCTACAATCTTATGTGTTAACATCTTGCTCCATAGGGGATGGCATGCTCCTTGTGAGCTACCAAGAACATGCAGTTCCAATGGCTTATCCATTGGGATAGGAGTCATTATAGTTGATCTACTACAAACCAAATTCTCAATAATTGAGATTTATTCATCTTACTCCTACTCTAACCATTTGAACTATTCTTTGTTTAAGTAAAGTCATGCTTCCAATGAAGACATACAAGAAACTGATTAACTGGTGAAACTTTTGATCCAGATCGGAAAAATGAAGGAACACATGGCATACATAAGTGTAGTTTGAAAAGATACCAAAACTAACATTCACTTGAAAAGAATGATTTGACATCTGTACTACTCAAAAACTCTAGATAATCAACAATAGGGTCATGAAATCCATAAAGCAATACTTCTTCTTGATATCGTTCCAACTAGAAATTGAATTGCTTCTACACATGCCCAGTTTTATGACTGCTGCCAATATCCTCTATCTGCAAAACTGAAGGTTGTTGCAGGCTGCCTTCACTAATTTCAATGTTGATCATATGTTGTTTAATATTTGTTGCAGATCTAGGTTTAGGAATGATGAAAGAAAGCTTGTTGATCTCTAGTAATAGTTGCTGGAGAAATTTCTTCGACAAATTATGCTCATATAATCCTTCCTTATATCCTTCATTTTATTCTCGTGGCTCAGATTCAAAACTGTCACATGTTGATATATTGATATGCTCATTATCATTTGAATACTCAAAGGAAACAATTTTATTTTCATGACAACTTAAAATAGTAGATACATTTTATACAATGTCAAAAGTATCTGCATCCTGGCTATCACTTTGAAGATCATCATCCTCTTGATCATTATGAAAAATGTCTTCGACTACAACATACTCTTTATGACTATTTAATCCTTTACTCAACAAATCGAATTCATAACAACATTCTTGATAAAGGAAATCAACTGCAAATTTCTCTTTGCAAAACAAACAAAATGCAACATGAAAATGTCTTAGTGAAGTAATACAAGAAACCAGGAGTGATCTACAACAATCACGAGTTGCTCCATCTAAAGAGTATGTAAATTTTTTTATGAGGACATCTTCATGTATAACTTTCATCTTAAGTATGCACTCGTGAAAATCTAGTAAAAACTTAGCTAGCATTTCCCAATTTTCCCCTCTAAACCTGGGAAGATAGCCTTCCCATTCACTTCTATCAGGCACGGGTTTGGAAAGCCAGTTATATTTAAGAAATCAAAAAATGCATACCTCTAAGCAAGAATCTTGTCCATTTCAAACCAGTGGAGTCGCCCATAGATTCATCTATGATAAAGTTGGAGTCGCTAGGTAGAAGATTGCAGTCAAGCTTGTGTCTTGCTCCTGTCTACCATCAAGAGTTGGATCTGATCATTGTCGTTCTCCCAGTGAATATTTCTTCACTTCCTTCCCCAACAACGATGCCAAAAATGTTAGCACTGAGAGTCACACTCAGACTGCTATGAGTGCAAGCCCAATACCCATCAAAATGTGGAAGATAAAATTTGTAGTAAATGATAGATGGATGAAATACTTCGAAAAGAATGTCAATCATAGTTTAATTCATAGAATATGCACAAACAAATAAGGCTATGAATAAATTTGATCAAGTTTATAGAAAATAGGATGAGTATGTGGAAGAATTAATAAGAAGAATGTGAAATGATTATCATCTACATCAGGTAGTATGATAGACATATAAGGAATAACTCTTTGAAATAAGATCTTCTCATAATCAAAGATGAAAATTATGATATATTTGCACAAGTACCGCAACAAACAATCTATTGCAATAAAGCTACAACTCAGTCAAATGAATCCTTCAATGGAATTTAATCAAAATTAGACAGAAATAAGATGATAAGAAAAATAAATGACTTCGATTATTCAAAGGATCTTAAGTCCAATACATACAGTAAGAAATGATTTTCGTCTACATAGACAATATAAAGATATGAGCCTCTATCACTCCATTCCAACACTCTCTTGATTCCTCTCACCCATTAAATAGAAAATAACATACAAAATATGCTTAGGAGGTCGAAACCCATCTCTTCCATTGGATTCTAGGCCTTGGAGATAAGTGGCAATAGTAAAAAAGACAAGGATCCAACAAATTGCTAATTTTCAGGAAGTTGTTGGAAGTCATTAATAAATTTGTTTCCAACTCACTGCATGAGGTCCTAATGGAGCTAATTCTTAGGTGTAGGTGTCCCTTAGCATCTAACTGATCTATAAGAAGTCATTCGAACACTCCTTGACATGTGGCAACCTCCAAACAAGGCGAATCTCCAATAGCTATGCGAAACAGAGAGTTTTCCGCGTCAGTTAGCATCGCACTAGTGTTTTAATTATATCTCTCAAATGCCAAGTGAGTCATGATGAAATTTGTTCAACAAGTCAATGCCATTATCATGCTCCTCCAAAAAAAAATTCAGAAAAACCTAGATCACCGTTTTGGATTTATGATAAAATATTTATAAGCAGTTGCTACAGGAAATGAGTTCGTAGCACTTGTGCTAGTGCATAGAGCCAAAAGGGAAAAACAACCAAAACCACTTTCTTGACCTTCAAATGGGATGAAAAACCTCATGGAGTACCTGGTGGTCCTGAGTTTGATGTTGATATATTTGAAATTTCCCGAGGGTGTCTACAAGTAGTCAAACCTCCAACTCTCCTCTTTAACCAGTTCACAGCGCCAGTCAAACATAGCTCACACACTTGAATGGATTGATAGTGAAAAGGGGAGAGTTTGATTACAACTTGGATGTATGACATGTCAAGGAATTTATGTAGAAACCAATGGTGTGACTCATGAGGGTTTCAATAGCCTTGTCATGATGTTTAATGAAATGACCTTAAGACTCTACCGAGGTTGAAGAAACTTCATTTATTTTTGAACTAAACCAAATTTTATGACCACCACCCTAACACTTAAAACCTATGACCTACAAACCTTATGACTAAAAAACAAACCAAAGTAAATTTTTTGACCCCTAAAATCTTATGTGTTAACACATTGGGAGGGAGGTTGTCCGAGACAAGGGGAATGGAATGATCATGAACACCACGGGAAGGAGGAAGGCCCTGGGGAGTGGAAAAAATAGCTTGATGTTTGGAGAGGATGGATTGGACGTCAGGATGCACATAGGGCGTCTCAATTACGTGAATGGAATGGAGTTGAGCAATAATACCAGAGTGACCTTTCTTGAGGATTTTTTTCCATGCGATGGGAATTGATGATCTTAGGAGAACTAGATGTGAGTCCTTGGAGCTTATACTGTTGTCTCTACTATTTGAATTGCATGGTTAATGCCTTAAAATCCATGAGAATGGGACCCAAAGTGCGTAACCATTCAACACCTAGCACAATGTCACAATGTCCCATATCAATGGAAAACATATGATATTTCAGGTGGTACTGTCCAATTTAAAGACATACATTTTCACAACACCCACCACATTTCATGGACCCACCATTGGTTATCATGATTTGAAAATTATTGATGACACAAATATAACAATTGGTTTCCAGGGCAATGCGGCGATGAATAAAATTATGGGTGCTACCAATGTCAACAAGGATGATGACTTTCTTATGCTTAATATAGCCAATGAGTTTGAGGGTTTGTGGAGCAGAGAAGCCAATGAGGGCATGAAAGGAAATGAGTGGGTCAACTTTAGGTGGGTCTGCGAGATCCTTGGTAGCATCACGAAGTGATGGCTCTTCAACAAGGGGAACTATCACATCTTCTTCAATAACATCTTATGAAATGGCCATAAAAACTTTTTGTTCCTTATACTTGTGCCCCGAAAAATATTTTTCATCACAGTTATAGAAAATACCCTTAAGTTGGTGTTCAACCATTTCAACCCTATTTAATTTTTGGACCTTGAGGGGAGTGGCAGGGGGGAAGGATTTGTGGGTCAAGGGTGAGGAACAAAAGAGGGTTTTTTGTTCTAGAAAAAAACAACTTGTTGGGCCTCTTTGGCATGTTTATTATCTTCCAACCAAGTATGAGGGAGAGCCATGGGAACCTAGGCTCAGATTTCATCCTTTAGGCCACTGATAAAGCATTCCCGAAATAATGCATTTGACATGCCCTTGGTGCGAAAGGCCAAATTATCAAAAGCAGTTATAAAGTCTTCCATTAAGCTTGACTGTTTCAACTTGGTCGAATGACCGAGATAGTGGGTGTCGGTGTCAAAGTGTTCATAGAGCTCGACAATAAACCGTGTCCATGCAATATACCCATGGCGTGCATTTTTTTGCCATTGCCACCATTGTTAGCCTTCAAGATCCAGATAGAGAACACCATAGCGAATTTTGGCCAACTCATCAGTAATGCCATGCAAAGAAAAATAATGCTCCATTTGAGTGACCCAACCCATGGGATCGGGGCCATCCAATTTATTGACCTCAAATCGATGAAGACGATGGTCACGATGAAAGGAGTTGGAGTGAAAATTCATAGAATGAGAGGAATCAACACCATCTGGTTTGTCCGAGGAGGAAGGACCCGAGGTTTGGTTCAACAATTGGTGACAACAGATTGGAGGGTGTTAAATTGGTTCATGAATTTGGTATCCATGGTGTCAAATTGTTGTTGGACTTGGGTCTCAAAGTTTTGAATGCGAGAATTCATAGAGCCAATATCAAATGTCACTTGTTGGAGGGACTCCTTGGTTTGATTGATGGAAGCTTGTAGGTCTTGGTTGCGTGTATTGACCATTGGGATATGGGGAGTGATGGTAAGGGAAAATGTGTGGGTGGTATTGTTAGTGAGATTAAACTTAAGGCTCAAAGAGTAATGTCATGCATTAGGAAAGTTTTAAGAGAATGTTTTTAAAGAGTGATTTTTCTACCTTAGTTATATGAGAAAAAATCCTTAAATGAAATTAATAGTATGGAAGCACATAGGTCGTATTTTGTGTCTGATTCAAAATCGTAATATCGAATAACGTGAGAGAAGAATACAAAACTGTTAAACAAATCAAGGAATCAATTGCTGAAGAGTCTCACCTTGCTGCAGTAGAAGAAAACAGATAGTGTAACCTTGAATAAAGTATAAGATACAGTAATCCACACAACTCATAGGTCTTGATTTACTCACAGTAAATGCAGAGGAAAAACTACTAACTCAATGAATCACTGATGCAATATGATTACAGTAGTTGTTGTACTAAATTGAAATCAAACATTTATCAAGGAATTATTTAAATAAATGTTGAGATATGGAAAAACAAAAGAAACACATAACCCAAACTTAAACAAAATTTGGAATCTCTGTCTGCACTTGTATTAATACTCAATAAGGAGAGTTTTCTCTATTACATTCGACAAGAAGAAACCACTAATAGATATTCAATATATGTATTTATACAAAACTGTCGCAACTCAAAATGGTTGGACTTCTCATAATTTAAAATAGCAAATATTTGAAATAAGAAATCAGAGCATAGAGAATGATGAGCTTTGTTGGTAATCTCTTCGTCTATTGGCCGAAACACTTCCTCTTTTCTCATTCCTTTAGGCCGGATATATCTGTCGTCTGATCTTCTTGGTACTTTGGCACAATATTTCTGACATTCTTTGTTTACTGCCATCTGTCTATGAGATATGTTAATAGCATGCATATGTTCTTTACTTGTTTCTAGATGTGCTTGTTTTCCCATGTTCAACACATAGAACACATTTACTCACTAATTTCACCACCAACTTTGAAGGTTCAATTGCTTCATTCACCTCGAAAGTGTATAGCTTCCTCTCCACTTGAGGCAACTTTTCTTGTATCCTTTTTGTTCCTTGAGATATGACCTGTAATTGCGAGCTTGGGTTTACTATCCATTTATTTATTTGAATGAGATCAATCTGGTTCATTTTCTGAATGGCCGTCAAAGATTCTTCTTTGCTTGTTTTAGAATTATACTGGTTCTTTTCTATATCAATTTGACCTAGGGCTTCAGAGATAACATTTCCTTCAAAATCAATTATTCCTTCATGTAGTGATGACAATGCTTCTAGACAAGCTTCATTTACCTCTCTGGAAAGTCTTTTGATTTCTGCTAGATTTGTTTCCCAGGCCTTTAAATCCATATCACCTCTTATTTGTTCAAAAAGAGAAATCCGAGGAATATCTGAGACATCATCCTGTGGTACCAATAAGACAACCTCTTGAAACTTAACTCGAGATGAACGAGCTTCTTTTTCTGACTGAGCTATATCCCTGAGTTTAGCTTCATGAGTGTCATTCACTTCATCGTCAGAATCTTATGGGCAATTTACAAGCTCATGTTCCAGAATCTCGAACAACTGTGTCCAATATTTCACAGTGTCTATGGCTCGCGATGTGGTATCTGGCAGAACGTCCACATTTTGATTTGCACCTTCACCAGTTGCATCAGTCTTCTTAATCATCTTATGTGGTGCCATGATATCAATAAAATCAGAACGGGGTTACCTGTTGCAGGGGAATGCGTGAGCTTCTCAGTTGGATAAAACTTACTATTCTGCGAAAGGTGAAAATGAAATTAAAATCAAGCATTTTTATTCACATCAGGTGCATTGATTTGAGTATACTTTTACTGACGACAAATTTATTAACCTTAATGGGAAAGTATACCTGGAGATTCATAATCTATGCTAAAAATCATTACCGTTAATTTGTGATGAATGCCATTAATATCGACGGTTCGTGTTCGGGAGTTTTGGATTAAACAGAGTCAAAATTTCCCAAATCGCGAATCCGCGAAAGGTTAATTACGGGATAATCTATTTAAAATATTAATTAATCATGTTTTAACTTCAAGTGCTTCGGGTAGTCGAAATTCAAAATTTTTAAATGTAGCTCGAGAATAAATCCCCAAAACCTGAAACTGCGAAAAGATTAATTATCTGATAATCGCTTTTAAGTTTTAATTAATCACATTTTAGTTCAGGTGCCTCGGAAATTCAGACTTCCAGGATTTTAGGATATTATGAAGGGTAAACGTCCAAACTCCGAAGTGTGAAGTCATTAACTATCCTTTGACCAAGATTAACTTATTTAATTAAGATTTAATACTTCATCATTTTAGTGTTTCGNGGATTTGCAAATTAGCTCTTTGCTATATTTCCGAAGAGTCGTCTCCCATAGTGACATGTCGAAGATGACGTCATTCTATATGACGTGTCAAAAATAGGGGGTGCCACATGTCACTTAGAATCGTATGAGTCTTCAAGTGAAAATGTCAGAAATAAGTGACATGTGTCAACCCGGGGAAGGCTCAAAATATATACGTGTACTATGACTCATGACCTTTAAAGCTTTATGAAAAGTGATAAAGGATACTTTCAGGTTTCAGGGATTTTATCGTGAAGACTTGTCGAAACACCTGAAATGTGAAATTACGAAGCGACCTTTAGCGATTTGACTCTTTAAGAATTAGGCGGCTCCAAAACTCTGGGAAAAATAAGATCGTTCAATCAAATGGGGAAACTTCATCAACGGTGGATATCATGCGTGCCTTATGATCATAAATAATTTGATTTAAACTTCGAAAGTTGATTTCTAAGTTGCCACTTTGGGAAAGATGAAGTTCAGAAAGTAAAGCTCAAAGTTTAGGATTATACATGTTCCAACATAGGCTCCATATGGGGATCACGTCTCCCTATGAGGCGTGGAAGAGAAGTAGGAAAAGTTCCTTTATTGGGTGAATGTAGTCATCAATGTATTTCTGGGAAACACCTTTGGGGAATAGTCATACCGAGAAAAAATGCACTTCAGTCGAGTCTTAGAAAACCTTCAAAACACAATCAATTATTGATCTTCAAGCTAGGCTATTAATAATTTCCTTTTCGTGAAACTGAGTTTGGATTTGGTTAAGATAATCAAAATAACTTTAACTAAAATATCAGACTTTGGTCTATTTCGTTCACATCAAGGCCAAAATAATTTCAAAAATTTATTTAGGGAATCCCTTGTCGGTTTAACATGTAAATATTACTAGAAGGAGAAATAGATACCATAGTATGTTATATACATGTATGACAACCTTATATATATCATAGATATTTCTTCATTGCTAGCGAGCCTATTCAGTACCCCGATGAAGTTATCTACATCTCCTATTGAATTTCCTTTCACCACTTCAATTATAATTTTTGCATTTTATTGAGATGAGGGCAATCATTATATGAATTTCCCTTCATCATCTCTTTTGGACAAAATGGGGGCAATCGAATTACGATTTTCCTTTCACCATTTGCCTTGGAGTAGATGGGGGAAATCATTTTATGAATTTCCTTTCACCATCTGTCTTAATTTTTTTATAATTTTGAAGTGGGGGAAATCAATTTGTATGTATCATATAAGGGATGATATCTGCTTAAAACTTGACAATGAAAGTCTATCAACAATTTTTGATTGTACTCTGGACTAAATCTCTCCCGATCTTCAATACATATTTTCCTATAGGGAAGATTTTATGGGGAATTTTTATTTTCCAGGGATTGGCCTTGAGCAAACTAATTATTTAAAATCTGTTAGAAGAGATAAAGTTATTAGGATTATCCTAGACATACTTTCTTTCAGTTAAAATCAGAGGAACATAAATATTTTTTCCTAATCTTGTTTTGAAAATATGTTTTTAAGTTTTCAGAGTCAAGGCAAAATTCTTTCTTTCTATGAAGACTTAAGGACAGGTAGTGAAAATCAAGATAGAGTAAAAGCTCGAAGATAGGTAAAATGAAATAGAACGAGGATTCAGAGGGTCTGACGAAAAAAAAATCTCATTTCCACACAAGTTCACTTCTTAATTATCAAGCTTCTTTTTTTAAGCCCCTTTTTATTCTTATTTTCATTTCATTTGGATAATGCTTCGGAATTAATCAACAGATTTATACTTTTCTGATCTTTGATTAGGTGACTATATTTACATGAGTAGAACCTTGTTTACATATGATAAGATTTCTTTAGAATTTTGGCTTGAAAAATAAGTATAAAGGTTCATACCTCAGATTTCATTTATATTTTCAATCAAACTAATTATTAATTCATCACCTGTTTTGAGAGAAAAAAATTGTTTTGAAAACCGAGCGTTGGATTTCGATACCTCCTCATTTCTCATCTGATAGTAAGTATTTTTCACGGGACCAAGATAGGAAAAGTTAGAGAATTCTGCAGAATAGAAATGATATGCGATACATATATTTTATAATTTTCTTTTATGATATTGAATAAGACTCGGTTTATTTACAACGAAAAAGTAAAATTTAGATAATTTACGAAACAAAAATGAAATTGCAAATTGAAACAAGAAACCAAAACCAGTATATGTAATGGTAATGTGAAACATGATTATTGCATAAAATGTTTTACATAGCACCCGTTGATAGGGGCATCAAAAGTTTTTTCGTCGATATTTTCCAGTAGGAAGGAATTCTTTCCTTCTGTAGCTGCAATCCTAAATGGTCCGAACCAGAGATGATCGAACTTGTCATGTTTTCCCGCATCTTCTCTTCTAGCATCTCATTTTAAAACTAGATCACAAAGAATAAAATCCCTATCTTTAGCTTTTTTATCGAAGAGGGCTTTCATATTATCTTGGTACTTTTGAAGTTTGTCATCTACTTCGGCCCTGTTTTGCTAGACTTCGATTATTTGGTTTATCCTCCTAGTAACGTCATTTGTCTCTTCCTTTGCGTCTTTCCACAACTTCATCACAGGAAGAGAGAGATTGATAGGAAGGACAACGTTAGTACCATAAACCATTTGAAAAGGGGACATACCTATTGATTTCTTGGTGCCGATTCGGTTCACCCATAAGGTGTACTTCAGGTGAACGTGCCAAGCATTCTTATTTTCCGTCAACACTTTTTTTATTATATTCATCCGGCTCTTGTTGGATGATTCAGCCAACCCATTTCCCTGAGGATATTAGGTTGTAGAATGTCCCAGCACAATGTTATATTTTTGACAAAAAATTACCATTTCCATAGATTTCAAAGCTTGGACATTGTCCGTGACTATTTTCAAGGGAAACCAAATCTCGATAGGATGTTCTCTTCCAATAAGTTATAACTATTGAATCCGTGGCATTCCAAGTTGGAATGTATTCAACCCATTTCGTGAAATAATCGGTAGTAGTTAAAATCCATTTATGTTGGGCGCTTGACTGTGGGTGGATTTCTCCAATGAAGTCCAGACCCCATTGTTGAAAATGAGCCTCTTCTTTGACTGGGATCAAAGGTAGTGCAAGGAGCTTTTTCTTACCAAAGAACAGTTGGCAAGGGTTGCAGGCTCTGACCTTGGCGCCCACATCAGTAAATAACTTTGGCCAATAATATCTAGCTCTTAAAATCTTATAGGCCATTTCCCTCCAGGCGTGATGTCCTCCACACACTCCTTCGTTAGGTTAAATAATATAACAAGAAAACTAGAGGATCCTTCCAGTACAATTGGCCTTTAATAATACAATATTTAACTGTGTGCAGCTTCAACGTTCTCTCTTTGGATGGAGTCATCTCACTCGAGTACTGAAGGGTAAGGAGGTATGAAACAATATAGCGATACCAATCAAAGGAAGACAATTTATCTTCGATCTGTACTATAGGGGTTTGATCATCAAGTTCCTCTATATCTGGGATATATCCATGTGATTCCATGTGGTTTATCCCGAGTGCCCTGAAATTTGATTCTGCTAACAATTTCGCTAGGCCCTGACCTTTGACTAGCTTGGTCGGTTTTACTTCTAGATCGAAATCCTGAATTTTAGCTAACCACCAACCTCTCCTACCATCACTGTTTGGTTGTACCAAGATATCTTTGACAGAGCTTGTTGGCACATAAGCGATTATTTTGGAATGAAATACATATGTCCTGAAAGATTTGAGAGATTTCACCATTGCGTAAGCTTGTTTTTCTAGTATATCATATTTTAATTCGGCATCTCCGAGACTTTTACTGAAAAAGGCTATCAGTTGCTCGAAACCTTCTTCGTTATTTTGCAGGAGTGCCGCTGCGATAGTATGTTCAGATGCAAAAGAAAAGATCAGGAATTCCTTAGTATAGTTTGGACTAGCTAAAATTGGCGCTTCACTTATAGCTTTCTTAACTCCCTCGAATGATGTTTTAGCTTCGAAAGTCCATTTCATTTCACTGTCTTTCTTCAACATATCTGTGATTAGTTTGACAATTTCGGCAAAGTTGGGGATAAATCTTCTCAAAAAATTTATCTTCCCTAAAAAAGACTGGATTTCTTTCTTATTTTTAGGAATGTTTATCGTGTCAATAGCTTCAATTCACTTAGGGTCGACCTTGATTCCATCCTTCAAAACTATATGACCCAGAAGATTTCCTTCTTGCATAGAAAAATGTGACTTCTTAGGATTAAGAGACAAACCAAATTTTCTGCATTTCTCGAAGGTTTGTTTGAGATGAACCAGATATTCTGCATCAGAATTGGAGAAGACTATTAGATCATATAAGTAAATAACAACAAATTTATATCTCTCACCAATGAAATCTATATCCATCGCTCTTTGGAAAGTAGCTCCTACGTTCATCAAACCAAATGACATTTTATCGTACATGAAAGTCCCCCACGGAGTGGTAAATGCAATCTTTTATTTATCATCTTCATGGATGACAATTTAGTTGTATCCGGAAAAACCATCAATGATAGACATTCTGTTAGCTCCAACTACTTTTTCCAGGACATGATCCATTTTTGGCAGTGGGTAGTTGTCTTTGAGGGATGACCAGTTTAAATTCCTGAAATCTACACAAAGCCTTATTTCTCCACTTTTCTTCGTGACGGGTACCAAATTTGCTACCCATTCAGAATACCTGAGTGGAACGATAATCTTTTCGTCGAGAAGCTTCTTCAATTCCCTTTCTATCACTGGCAAGAGGATAGGATTTATCTGTCTCAGCTTATGCCTGAAAGGTTAGATACCATGCTTCAAAGGAATCTTATGTTCGATTACAGAGGTATCATAAGTTTTTAGATTGTCATAGGACCATGCAAAGATGTCTTTATAATGTTTAAGAAATTCAATGTACTTATTTTTTATTTGGGCTGGAAGGTATTTAGATATCTTGATCAGTTTAGGATCCTTCTTAGTTCCTATATTATAGTCTTCAACCTCTTCGGGATGAGGTCGTAAGTTAGATTTTAAGGGTATGTCATCTTGGTCAAGCAATATCTCTAAGGGTATCAGACCTCTGGGGATCTGATTGTTCTTAAGAACAAGCATTCGGTGATTTGCAATCTTATCTTGGAACTTTTTAGGATCTTCACCTTCTTGCATGGTCCAGATAGGATAGTTCTAATTTTCCTGATCTATATGAGCCTCAGAGAACTTGTCAACCATTTCCGAGAATTGCTTAATTTGCTCGTCATATTCAAAGACTTGCTAGTGCTGAAAATTATTTGGGATCGAAGGTCTGTGTATCATTTTGATATGATACTTCAGTTTTAGGACAATAGGTGGTACAAACGTCGCAATTTCGTTGGCTAAAGAGTCTATCTGCTGATTTTCCATTCTGGGAAAGTGGTGAATGTTAAATGACGAGAATAAATTATCTATCAAATACCAGGTGCAATTTCTGTATGACCTTAGCCTTGGATGTTTAGCTTGATATTGCTTCTTTATTTGTTTCAAAATAATCTCTGCATCACCATAAACTATTAGATGTTCAATTTTAAGCTTCCTAGCAACCTCTAATCCTAAGACTAGAGCTTCATACTCACAGACATTATTTGTATAATCAATTTCCCACTGTAATCTATATGAAAAGGGGTGGATGTACTCATCTCCAGGTGCAACAAATAACACTCCAACCCTTGCCCCTTCGCAGGACGAAGCGCCATCAAAAAACATTTTTCACACTCCTTCTCTACTATTTACACTTTTCTTTGTTTTTTCTATTTTTTTGTTTTCTTCTTCTATACATTCTTCAAAATCATCATCTATTGATAAAATACAATTTCCTAAATCTTGATCGACAACATGGACTGGGTAATTGTTTGGGTTTTGGGGTCACTTATAGTATATGACAGTCTAGTCTCTTTGTACAGTCGAGTAAATTGTCCACCGAAAATCGGGATCATAGCATAAGTCATGTCCAATTGCAGTGATCCTCCTAATTTTGCACCCCAAGACCTAGATAGAAGCATGCCATACTTGGTAGGGACGTCAAGAACGACTACATCCATAAGGATACTTTTTACAGGAATCTGTACAAGATTCACTACCAAATCTTTGATCATGCCAAGAAACTTAACCTTTCTGGAATCAAACGAGTATAAGTCTTGATAAGGTCTAGTGATTTGAAGGCCCAATTTTTCCATGATAATTTTAGGCATTAAATTGTGAGAGGCCCCAGAATCTAACATGCAATTGTGAAGTAAGTGGTCATGCACAATTAATGTAATATAAAACGGAGCAACAAAATCCTTAGTATTTTCGATGTGCGGACCAAACATAATTGTAGGTTTTTCATCTTGTATATTGATCACATCTACGTGACACTCATCATCATAAAAATTTATCATTTTAGCAATCTTTTTTTTATAAATTGGATTCTTGGCAAGCTCAACCAGGGGCATGGGGATTTTAATTTTATTTAGTTCATTTTCTAAACTGAAACCTCCAGTAGTTTTTTCAATTTCTCTGGTTGGAGCTTGTGCTTCTATATTCTCTATTTTCTTAGTTTGTATTTCTCTTGTTTCAACTATTTTTGTTTGGGAAGGTTGTGTTTCAACTAACGGTTTAGTAACAACTACCTCATTCGCTTTATTTCTTGATAAAATATTTTTCAGTGGAACACTTGTAGGACTTGTTTCTTTGGGCCTTAAATTGTACTTCTGTTGAAGTTCGACCATTATGGAGTCAGTGATTCCTTGATATGTAGACTCTCCCAGATTATTTATACTTTCTTCATTATTAAACAAGGGTTCTAGGTCTAGAGACTTTTCATAATCCTGTCTAGTTAAATGAGGCTCCTGGTCATCATCACTAAGGTTGTTTAGATCCTCTTCTAACCCCTCATAGTTTTTCATATCATCCCTTTGCATAAAAGTTTCCATTTTAAATGGAGCTTGTATTTTTTGATCTTCATTTTTCACTTGTCTCGGTGGTATCTGGGGGTTACTATTTCTCTTGAACTGATTTCTAGCGAATGGATCAGGTTTGGCTTGATCTAGTTCCATTCTAGATATTTTGTTTGAAAAATCTTTGATTATATTAGCCATCTCATCCATTTTTTCTTCTGCAGACTTCTCGGATCCAGAGGGTCCTGCTTGTTCCTTGAAACATTTAGATTCTTTGGTTCCTGTCTCAACCTTGTCTTTTAATTTACCGGATGCCATCATATTTGATTCAATTTCTATGGAATCATCTTGCATTCTTGCAAGAGTGGCAGATCTTGTTTCTCTTAAGAGTAGGGCAAAGTCAGGTTCAAAATCCCTTGCGAAAGTTACTTTTGCCGCAAGTTGAGAGGTTTAACTTTGGCTGGGATCTTATGGTATAGTTTGTTGAACCTCTGAGTAATTCGAGAACTGACTCAAAATTCATTTTTATTAAAGCCCCAAATTCATTAAAATAATAAATATGGTCTTTCTTTTCTCCCCACTGTCTTAAGAATGCATTTTCTAAATCATTGCATGACCATAGGGATCCCACTGGGAGTCCTCGAAACCAAGTTCTTACTTGTCCTTCGAATGTTTGCACTAAAAGACTTGAGTAAAAATATTCATGCTCAATGCCAAGGATATCATCAAACTGATCGAAAAAGGCTATGTTCTCTGTTGCGGTTAAATCTCCTTCTCCCGTAAATTTTGGTAAGTTCTTCATATAATTTTCTGGCAAATCATGAAGGACGACATGAAGTACCAAGGGAGCGTATCTAGCCACTACCTTGGCAAAAAATATAGAGGGTGGGGGTTTTCCTTGACCTTGTCCACCTGCTCCTTCACCTCCGACACCACCTCCTCTAGCAACAACCATTGGAAGTCTAGGGGATGGACTTCAGGAAAAAAGAGGGTTTTCAAAATTTTTGAGGGATCGAAGTGGTGACCTTTCAGCGTCTTCGGGATGCGGCGAAGGAAAATCTGGAAAAGGTCGTTAGGAGATGAAAAATATATAAGAGGAGGAAAAAGAAAGTGTGGACTGGTTTCCTCGGACTTACAAGATGCATAAATAGGAGAGTAGATAGGGAATGAATCCGAGTATAAAATGTGTTCTTCAGGGTTTCGTAGAACTAAAACCTTTACCTCGGGCGAGGATGAGGTTGAAAACGTATTAACGAAAATGGGTGAAGAGGAGGATCTTTTGTTCTGACCGTTAGGAGTATCAGATGAGTCAATCTCAATATTTATTTTGGGTACAATTACCTCCGGGTTCTCACACCTAAACTCAGGCTTGCTAGTTGAGGCCTCCGCAGAGGGTGCTTGTTTAAAATTTTCTTCAGGGGTTAGTTATTCAACCAGAACCTTAGTATTGACTTGTGCAACTTTGGCTTGGTATATTTTACCTGCCATTGTGGTAGTCGATTTGAGGTATCCCTTTGGTTTCAACAACCTTTCGAGATCCGATATAGGTGTGGTCTACTTATAGTCTGGATTCTTTCTGGTATTCTTTTGACCGAATGCCAGTTTATCTATGGTGGATTCGCCAAGTGAAAGATAAAAATAGCCTTACTTTGTGTATTCAATCTTTATTCACTATCAAAGATAGAATCTTAGCTTGTCGTTTTCCCAGGGAAAAATAACTTCATTTCTCCATCCCCAACAATGACGCCAAAAAGATGTTGTTCCTGAGATTAAATTAAAACTCAAAGAGTAATGTCATGCATCGGGAAAGTTTTAAGAGATTGTTTTTAAAGAGTGTTTTTACTACCTTAGTTATATGAGAAAAAATCCTTAAATGAAATTAACAGTATGGAAACACAGAGGTCGTATTTTGTGTCTGACTCGAAATCATAATATCAAATAGCGTGAGAGAAGAATACAAAACTGTTAAACAAAGAAAAACATCAATTGTTGAAGAGTCTCACCTTGTTGTAGTAGAATAAAATAGATAGTGTAACCTTGAATAAAGTATAAGATACAATAATCCACACGGCTCACAGGTCTTGATTTACTCACAGTAAATGCTGACTCAACAAATCACTGATGCAATATGATTACAGTAGTTGTTGTACTAAATTGAAATCAAACATTTATCAAGGAATTGTTTAAAGAAATGTTGAGATATGGAAAAATATAAGAAACACATAACCCAAAATTAAACAAAATTTGGAATCTCTATCCACACTTGTATTAATACTCAGTAAGGATAGTTTTCTCTATTACATTCGGCAAGAAGCAACCACTAATAGTCTTCAATCTATGTATTTATGCAAAACTATTGCAACTCAAAACGGTTGGAATTCTCATAATTTAAAATAGAAAATATTTGAAATAAGAAAACAGAGCATAGAGAATGATCAACTACGTTGGCAATCTCTTCGTCTGCTGGTCGAAACACTTCCTCTTTTCTCATTCCTTTAGGCCAGATATATCCGTCGTCTGATCTTCTTGGTACTTTGGCACACTATTTTCGACGTTCTTTGTTTACTGCCATCTGTCTCTCAAATATGTTAATAGCATGCGTATGTTCTTTAATTGTTTTCGAATGTGCTTGTTTTCCCTTGTTCAACACATAGGACACATTTACACACTAATTTCACCACCAACTTTGAAAGTTCAATTGCTTCATTCACCTCGAAAGTGTATAACTTCCTCTCCACCTGAGGCAACGTTTCATTTATCCTTTTTGCTCCTTGAGATATGACCTGTAATTGCAAGCTTGGGTTTACTATCAATTTATTTATTTGAAGGAGATCAATCTGGCTCATTTTTTGAATGGCCGTCAGAGCTTCTTCTTTGCTTGTTTTGGAATTATACTAGTTCTTTGCTATATCAATTTGACCTAGGGATTCAGAGATAGCATTTCCTTCAAAATCAATTATTCTTTTGTCTAGTGATGACAATGCTTCTAGACAAGCTTCATTTACCTCTCTGGAAAGTCTTTTTCTTTCTACTAGATTTGTTTCCGAGGCCTTTAAATCCATATCACCTCTTATTTGTTTAGAAAGAGAAAGCCGAGGAATATCTGAGACATCATCCTTTGGTACCAATAAGACAACCTCTTGAAACTTAACTCGAACTGAGCGAGATTCTCTTTTTGACTGAGCTATATCCCTGAGTTTAGCTTCATGAGTGTCGTTCACTTCATCGCCAGAATTTTTTGGCCAATTTACAAGCTCATGTTCCAGAATCTCGAACACCTATGTCCAAGATTTCATAGTGTCTATGGCTTGCAGTGTGGTATCTGACAGAATGTCCGCATTTGGATTTGCACCTTCACCACCTGCATCATTCTTCTTAATCATCTTCTGTGGTGCCATTATATCGATAAAATCAGAACGGGGTTACCTATTGTAGGGGAATGCGTGAGCTTCTCAGTTGGATAAAACTTACTATTCTGCGAAAGGTGAAAATGAAATTCAAAATCAAGCATTTTTATTCACATTAGGTGCATTGATTCGAGTATACTTTTACTGACGACAAATTTATTCACCTTAATGGGAAATTATACCTGGCGATCCACAATCTATGCTAAAAATGATTACCATTGATTTGTGATAAATTCCATTAATATCGACGGTTCGTGTTCGGGATTTTTGGATGAAACAGAGTCGAAATTTCCCGAATCATGAATCCGTGAAAGGTTAATTATGAGATAATCTCTTTTAAAATGTTAATTAATCATGTTTTAACTTCAAGTGCTTCGGGTATTCGGACTTCATAATTTTTAAATGTAGCTCGAGAAGAAATCCCCGAAACCTGAAACTGTGAAAAGATTAATTATTCGATAATCTTTTTTAAGTTTTAATTAATCACATTTTAGTTCAAGTGCCTCGAAAATTCTGACTTTGGGGATTTTAGGATATTATGAAGGGTAAACGTATGAACTCTGAAGTGCGAAGTTGTTAACTATCCTTTGACCAAGATTAACTTATTTAATTAAGATTTAATACTTCGGCATTTTAGTGTTTCATGGATTTGCGAATTAGCTCTTTGTTATATTTTTGAAGAGTCGTTTCCCATAGTGACGTGTCAAAGATGACACCATTCTAGATGACATGTCGAAAATAGGGGGTGCCACGTGTCACTTAGAATCATATGAGTCTTCAAGTGAAAATGTCAGAAATAAGTGACACGTGTCAACCCGGGGAAGTCTCAAAAGATATACGTGTACTATGACTCGTGACCTTTAAAGGTTTATGAAAAGTGATAAAGGACACTTTTGGGTTTCGGGGCTTTTATCGTGAAGAATTATCGAAACGCGAAATTCCGAGGCGACTTTTAGCAATTTGACTCTTTAACAATCAGGCGGCTCCAAAACTATGGGAAGAATAATATCGTTTGACCAAACGGGGAAACTTCATCAACCGAGGATATCATGTGCGCTTTATGACCATAAATAATTTGATATAAACTTCGAAAGTTGATTTCTGAGTTGCCACTTTGGGAAAGATGATGTTGAGAAAGTAAAGCTCAAAGTTTAGGATTATACGTGTTCCAACAGGTGGGACCACAAAAAAGGACTTATAAGTGATAGGTACCACTACGATCAGGGTGAAAAGGGGAATATAATGGGAGAGGTGGAAAATAGGAACATTGGGAAGGGGTCGGGTCCACTAAAATAAAAAGGATTAAAAATGAAAGGTATGACTGTGATTAGGGCGAAAAGCAGAATCCAATGGGATAGGTCCCAAATAAGTGTGTCAGCGATACCGCTATACTCCTACAGAGTTATACTCCAATAAGAATCCGCAGTGTTGAAATGCCAAAATTATTAACATGAAGAAATTTGGACCACAATGCTGCAGGAAAGAGACCTTCGGGTGGCCCCAACTGTATGAGAGCGATCCTAACTTCTCTGCCACCTACCAGATGTTGGGAGCAAACACAGTTTTCATAGATTTCCATCTTCAATATGGGATGTTGTTCCATTTGGGCCATCTCTGCATTCCAACAAGCGAGCAAGAAAATATTATTTGGGAAGCCCACTACAGTAAGGTGGCAGGACACTTCGACGTTGAAAAGACAGTGGCAGTGCTGCATCAACATTTCTATTGGCCGAAAATTCCATAGGATGTTAGCAAGTATATCAAGTCCTGCAATACCTGTGCCATTACGAAATTGTCCATTAAGAAACAAGGCATGTACACCTCTCTGCTTACTCCCGAAAGGCCCCGGGAACCCATCTCGATGGACTACATGTCGGGCCTTCCATCAACCAAGTGAGGAAATGATTGTGTTTTTGTGGTGGTTGATCATTTTTCTAAAATGACGATTATGGCCACCTGCAAGAAGAACATCACAACATAGGACACTACCAAGCTCTTCTTCGAACAAGTGTGCGTACATTTTGGGATACCATATACCATTGTCTCATTTCCAGACAATCGATTTCTCAGCACATTCTGGTCGAGCCCCTGGTCACTACTGGACACCAAGCTCACCAAATCCACTTCCTTCCATGCCTAGACAGATGGTCAAACTGAGGTCATCAACCAGACGATTGTGCATATCTTACGCATGTACAATTCCAAGCATCCTCGTAAATGGGATGAGAGTATTTCCTATGTTCAACACAACTACAATATATACCTACATAACTCAACCGGCCACAGCCCCTTTCGGGTGGGGCTGGGATTTTAACCATTGGGTCCCATAAATGTTTCACTATCCCTTCAAAATGGAATGTGGGGGTCTATTTTTGTCTTTTGATTTTTTCAATTTAAAGTTAAATTTAAATTATACCAATTTTTTTTAATTCAAATTTGATGAAAAGTTAGAGTAATATGAGGTTTTTAAATTGTGCTTATACCAACTTTTAATATCATCACCTACCTTTCTACATCTTGTTCACACAAATTTTTGATATTATAGATAGATTTATAAAACAATTATTCTCGTTAAAACAAATTTTATATTACAATTCTAATAATCAAAATTTATATTTTCAACAATCTTTTAAAATTCCTATTAAATTAAAAAAAAAATCTTATCTAAAAATAAAAACCATTTGTTATACAAATAACCTATACTTATCTGAATCAATTTTAAATTATTCTAATTCAAATTTAACCAAAAATCACAAGGAAATCATATTTTTTCATAATCTAAACTGAATAGAATAACTCACTCGCTCCTGGGACATGAAAGGGAATCATAATTTTCCATAATCTCAGCTCTATCCATACACTAACTTTTACCCTAAGATTATGTCCCATTCTAAACCGGCCAAATCTTAAAATATTGAAAAAAAAGGTTGCATCAAGTTAACCTTTATTTTTATTATTTGACTGGACTTGACATGATTAATCTGGATGTTTTGATTTCTCCTTATACTTAGCCCGTGTTGTGTTCCTCGAAATTGTTTAAATGACAGTTTTTGTTATTCAAATTGCAATTTTAAATATTTGGATAGCTTCATACTCTCAATTAGTCTGTCTAAAAGTGCAGTTTGCAATTATTGAAATGACAGTTTTGCATTCCAATGAGAATAAAATTGCAGTTTGCAATTGTTGAATTAACACTTTTGCATTCAAATGAGAATTTCAACTTAATTTTTTATCGGATTAGTAGAAAAAACCGAAAAAAAAAACAAAGCAATTTCAATACTGTTTATTCCACACTCATACAAATCCATAGGAATTGAACCAAAGACTTGGCTATGAACTTGCATCTGGATGTTTTGATTTTTCCTTATACTTGCACCTGCACATTGATAGTGTCACATACATAGCATTCAGATTATCTTGTATTTGTCTAAATTTAGCTGATGAAGAATTGTTCAAATTGCAATGGTTTTTGTTATTCAAATTGCAATTTTACTGTTTGCAAAGCATGATTCAAAGCCTCCGAAGTAGTCTAAAATTACTGTTTGCAATTTTGCTGATAACACAAACCCACTAGGAATTGAACCAAGACCGGGCTATGAACGGTATTTAACATTTTAGCTGGATTTCACGAATGTCACCATTAACGGTATATTCTTTGACAGGAACAACTTAATCATTTTTCAAAAACCGGGATAAGCAAGGAACAAAATGCACAAGCCCTCACAGCATTTTGGTGAGTCAAATTCAGCATTAAAAATCTGGGAATTGTCAAAAATGAACGCTGTCTTGTAGTTGTTATGATAAATTTGGTGAGTTAAATTCAGCTTAAATAATTTGATAATGGCTGAAAATGATGTTATGTTACAGAGTGACTTGAAAGTTAATTTTTTTTAAAAACATTCCAAATACACAATTTTGCTAACCCAATTTCTCCATTCCATTAATGTAAAGCCGAATTTTACCCAATTCCATTTTGAAAGTGTTACATTTCATACCATTTTTAGGTTTTCCCTTTTTATCCTTCATTCCCTGGCTGTTTCGCCAGGAACAGAAACTACAGTCTTTAAAATTTTGTATACATCCAAATACACACCATTCGATATAAAGGCGTCACACATCCAACCCTCCATATACCGACACATACACTTATTAAATAGGGCAGTACTTGGGCGATATTATTTGCCCTTTTTTTCACCCAGAGGCCTGGCAGGATTTGCCCTTTTTTTCACCCAGAGGCCTGGCAGGAGCCCAGTCAGAACTCCTGGGACATGCACTGAATTGTTCCGAACTCCCAGCCGAATACAGCTAGCCAGACCACAGCAGTTATTATTAGGATGTTGACTTTGATGCAGCGTGCATTTCTTCTAGTTACAATGAGACTATATTCAGACGATATGTAGTACCAGGTCTTTCCATATTTCAATGCGTTAGTACAGGAGAAGTCAATGACTGAGCAGTCCCACCAATCCCTTTGAGTAGAAAATCCATTTGTTTAACGTTAAAATTTTAGCATCATATTTTAAGCATGACAGGACTCTTCTTGGCAAAAGCATAGCACTGAAATATAATAATCAGCAATTACTATTTAAACATAAACTACTGTCCCTGTTTATACCACTCAGAAAAAATGCATTGAAAAAAATGATTACTAGATGCTCCTCAATAAAAAATTTCTCATATATATGTCTAATAGATTATGCATGATCAATTGGTTCGCGTGGGGTTTAATTTCAACAGGTTATAAATTCAAACTCCATGGGAAGGGATTGGGAGTAACCATTAGGGAAATTAACTATCTCATGGAATGTCCAAACTCTTCTTCCATAATTGTAGGGGAAATTAACTATCCCATGGAATGCCCAAACTCTTCTTCCATCCAACATTGGGGCAGCATAGCCATCGCTCTTCCATCCAACATTGAGGCAGCATAGCCATTGAGACAGCCTAGCTTAAGTAAAAAAGAGAATAGATTGTTAAAAAGCCATTGAGACAGCCTAGCTTAAGTAAAAAAGAGAATAGATTGTTAAAAACCCTGATATCCTGGTAACACCAAGAGGGGCTGTGCTAAAAATGAACTAAAAGGCCTTATTTTTGGTTTTGATAGGATTTAGGATGCTTAAATCTTAGCCTTTTGAAAATTCAGTTTTTTTGGGAAGCCTTTGAAGAGACTGAAAAATATATTCCCAACAACAAATAGATTAGAGATTAGAATCAAAGATGTTTAGTCTTCCAAATTTTGACAAAGATGACATCTTTACTCAATGATGGATATTGAATGTTTCAGCAAATAGATCAGAATCAAAGATGTTTGGTCTGCCAAATTTTGACACAGATGACATTTTTACTCAATGGTGGATATTGAATGTTTCAATTGTCTTATAATTGTATATATGTATGTGGTTATGATACATAGTAAAACATCATTGTATGGTCTGCCAAATTTTGACACAGATGACATCTTTATTCAATGGTGGATATTGAATGTTTCAACTGTCTTATAATTGTATATATGTATGTGGTTATGATACATAGTAAAACGTCATTGTAAGATTTGTATATATATTTTTCATTATTTGTTTTGTTTGTAGCTTTTTTAATTTGTGATGTGAGTGCAAATTTTTATTTTTATCTAAGTAATATAATAATCATTTTATTTTTTAACCTGGTATCCAGATAATATAATAATCATTTTATTTTTTAACATGGTATTGATATTTGTACAAAACTCAATTTTAAGGATATTTTTTGACATGGTATTGATTGATTCTTTTACAAAAGTCTGGATAATTTTGAATTTATATGTAGATGAGAGTATATTTTTAATGAGAATTTTGTTCATAATCTTGATTTCTTATTCAATGTGTGAAACTTATGCAATTGAGGTATGTTGCAAGAGATCTTCAAAATTTAAACAAAGCATTGTTATTATAATTCAAAGTTATTTTCTTTCTTTTTATTGTTTTTTTAATGTAAATTTTGGTTTATAGTGTTTTATTATGTAAATTTCAATTGTTATTTTATGTAAAAGAGATTTTTCCAATAAAATCAATACAATTTATTTATTTATTTTTATTTTTTTAAATTAGAAATTGTATTACTTTCCAATAAACATAGAAATTACATGTAGAGTTTGTTGGGGCTTGGGTAATCAAGAATGGAAACAAACCCAAGCCTCAACCTGAATCAAAATGTGAGCATTCTCCGAGGGGCGAAAATGCTGCATATGTTCTTTAAAAGGCTCCAAAAGTGAACAAACTATAGGCAACAAGAAAATAAACAAAACATAAAGCAAGACTACAAGCTTAAGTTGTAAAACCATAAGTAGCCTAAGGCTTTTCCTTTATGTAAGGTACCAGATCTATTATAATAACTAAAGACATAAATATAGCAGAGAATAACAACGGAACAACACAATAGATGAAATCACAACACCAAAATAATACTTTTATTGATAGGAAACAATGTTCTAGAAGCGGAAGCTTCTACTAGGTCTTCTTACATTTGACTTATTCTTCCTTATTAGTAGGCCTTATTAATATTGGTTTTTATTACATGGAAAATATATTATTCTACCTACGTGAGGGGTTAGGGAGGTTAGGTCCCTAACATGCCCTCCCCCTTAAAAACAACCTTGTCCTCAAGGCTCGAGATGAGGAAATTGTTGTAGAATGGTAGTTGGCTCCCAAGTGGCATCTACTAGAGTTGTATCTTTCCACTCTACTAACACTTCCTTGATGGTGCACTAACCGAGACGACGCTCATGCTAGTCCAAGACTACTTGTGGCTGCAACCAGATGGAGCCTTCTTCATCCAACTCGAGAAGACTGGTTTGAGTTTGGCACTTAGGTCCAATCACCTTCTTTAAGCATGAGACATGAAAAACAAGATGGAGATTAGAATGACTGGACAAAGCTAACTGATAGGACACCTGTCCCACTTGCTTAAGAATTGTATAAGGACCATAAAATTTGGGCGCCAACTTCTGACAACGGTTAGCCTTGAGTGAAGTCTACTTATAAGGTTGTAGTCGAAGAAACACCTGGTCCCCTTCAACAAATTGACGTTCTGAGCGACCTTGATCTACTTATTGCTTCATGTGATTATGATCCAGGACCAAATTCTCTTTGAGGGTACGAAGAATAGCCTCTCGAAATGTAAGAGTTTGGTCAACCACATGGACCTTCGAGACACCGGGCATCTATGAGAGAACTGAAGGCGACTTTTTTCCATATACAGATTCAAAAGGAGTCATGAAAGTAGCTGTATGGTAAGAAGTGTTGTACCACCATTCAACCAGGGGTAACCATTGAGCCCACTGATTTTTCCTCTTGGATGCAAAACACCTCAAATATGTTTCCAAACACTTGTTGACAACTTCAGTTTGACCATCAGTCTAGGGATGATATGTTGTGCTGAGATGCAATTGGGTGCCCTGTAGCCTGAACAATTCTTGCCAAAAATTGCTGGTGAAAGTGGGATCTCGGTCATAGACAATGGAATGAGGCATGCCATGAAGCTTGAAGATATGATCTATGAAAATTTGTGCCACTGTGGAGGCAGTGAATTGGTGTTGAAGAGCACATAAATGAGCATATTTGGAAAGACGATCAACAACCACCATGATGAATGATTTATTGCTCGATTTAGGTAAGCCAACAATGAAATCCATAGAAATATCCCTCCAAATAGCGGGTGGAATTGGAAATGGTTGTAGTGTGCCTGGGGCTTTGACTATTTCTCCCTT
>SNQJ01S0059481.1:53225-76623 GCA_010110895.2 Picea sitchensis
GTCGAGCAATTCTTGAACAATTTTCTCAATTTAATTCTTTTGGGAAAAGGGATGGCAATACAGGTGGAAATTGGGAGGAAGACTACCCGAGACTAGAGGAATGGAATGATCATGAAAAACGCAAGAAGGAGGAAGGCCACGGGGAATGGAAAACATAGTGTGGTGTTTGGAAAGTATAGATTGGAGGTCAAGATGCATAGAGGGTGTCTCAAGTGCTTGAATGGCATTGATTTGGGAAATAATTTCAAAATGAATTTTTTTAGGAGCATTTACATTTGATGGGAACTGATGATCAGGGGAGCCTGTTGTTATGCCTTAGAACTTATACTGTTGGCCATCTTGTTGAAACTGCATGGTTAATTCCTTAAAATACATGAGCATGAGACCGATAGTGCGTAACCATTCGACACCCAACACAATGTCACAACCACCCATGTCGATAGAGAACATATAAGATTTTAAGTTGTACTGGCCAATTTGGAGACACACATTTTCACAACACCCCCCACATTTCATGAAACCTCCATTAGCAATCATGATTTGAAAATTGTTGAATGCATGGATATAGTAATGGGTTTATTGAGAAATGCATCGATGAATGAAGTTATGAGTGCTACCACTGTCAATTAGGATGATGACCTTCCGGTTCTTAATGTAGCCAATTAGCTTGAGGGTTTGGGGACCAAAGAAGTCAGTGAGTGCATTCAAGGAAATGGATGATTGAAGATTCTACTTCTAGTGGATCAGATGGCAGAGTGATAGGAGATGGATAAGAAATGATAGGTATCACTGTGATCATGAAGAAAAGAGGAGCCCAATAGAATAGGTCCCAAGTAGGGGTTCCAGAAAGGGGGTCGAGACCATAGGAAAAAAAAAGGCTAAAAATTGATATGTATCACTGCGATCAGGATGAAAAGAGGAGTCCAATGAGATAGGTATCAAATAAGAGTGCGAGCAGGCCCCAAGCATTTTTTATTTTTTTATACTTCTGCGGAGTTATACTCTGAGCTGAAGAATACTGCAGTGTTGTAAGGCCCAAATTCTTAACAATAAAAAATGTGTAGTAATTTCGTAACCAGAATGTAGGAGGTAAAGTTGCATGACAATAGATCTTGTTTGTTCTGTCTCTATTTCTGTCCCAAGGGTTTGGGTATTCAAGGTTTGTATAGAAAATGGTTTTCCTTGTGCTATAGCTCTTTGATATACATGCGGGGTCCAACAATGGTACTCAACCCAATATATCAGGGCACCAAGTAAGGAGGCTAGACTGTGACCTTAGCCGTACTAACTGACTATCTAGGTACTAGAGAGTATCTTCCCAAGTGATGTTCTCAGTGGCACTATAGCAGTCAAGCGATCGATCGATTTATCTATGGAGGGCTTCATGATATCTAGGTTGATCCATATTCAAGTGTTGTCTGATGCACTACCACTCAAAGGGGTACCTATAAGGGTTACAAGGGTGGCCACCAATGTGCGCTTAAGTACCACTTGTAGTTCCTACGTGTATGATTCCCCAACCACATATTTATGCGTTGAATGAAAAATCTTTGTAGCTTTAATATGTCAGAACACGTCTCTACCCTAAAAAAAAACTTACCCATAATTTTCTGCCAAAGAAAGTGCTTTGATACCACTTATAAGCATAAATGATTTTAGGGGCTAAATTTCGCAAATGGGCTAATTTTACATGGTTTTTCCCAAAAGAAGATTCATCAATTTCCATTTTTTATAAAAACGATTCGCCCAAATTCCATAGAATAAAATTATTTTATCTTAAAAATCGCCAACATTTTATAGAAACTGTATTAAATCTTTAGAAATTTGAATATTTTTACAAAAGTATCGCAAAACATTTTACATTTTTCATATTAAGGACTAATAAGATTAGTCCAGGTTTCTACATTTTAATATAAATTTTCATCCTTAAAATTATACCTGCTTGTAAGGTACCACATCTATTATAATAGCTGAAAACAAAAATATTGCAGAGAATAATAGTGAAACAACACCAATAGATGAAACCACAACACCAAACTAATACCTTTATTGATAGGAAACAATGTTCACTTGCCTCTTCGAGGGGGAAACCTCCAACAGAGAAACACTCTATTACAATAATTCTCAAGACAAGACTTCTCATACCCTCGACTCCTATTTATACTAAATCTATCTACCAAAAGAACAATCTAGATGAAGATCTTCTAGAAGTAAAAGATTCTATTAAGACTTCTTACATTTGACTTATTCTTCCTTATTTTTTGAAGAGATGTTGTCTTTGATGAGAAGGCCTTAAGTATCACTTTGTTTAATTCATCTTTTGGCTTATTGAGTAGCGATCCTTCACAAATTTTAGGGAATTCCATATTGACTAATTGCATGTTACAAATAATCTAGTCATCATTGGAAGTAAAATTAACTTAATTATGGGTTTGAAGAAACAATTAACAAATACATATGAGGTGACTTACTCTGTTCTATTCCATTTTTTTTTTTTCAGAATGCAAATATTACAAATGGATGATGGTATCTTTACTTCTCAAACTTAATATGCACTAAATCTATGACAAAAAGTTTAGAATGGAGGATTGTAAACCTTGTACTACACCTTATTAGTGGAAAGAGAAGCTAACCAAGGAGTGTGATTCTATGAAAGTTGATTCTACACTCTATCAATAACTCGTCGGTAGCCTTAATATCTATTTAACTCAAAATAATCTTGATATTTACTTCATTGTCAATGTGGTTTCTTAGTTTATGTAGGATCCATGAAAAAGTCACCTTAAAGATATAATGAGAATTGTTCAAGATGTTCTGTATGAATTGATATGGCCAAGGGCCAAGATATGTAAAATGTACATTAAAATAATCGATAAAAATAAGCCCCTAGTAGTGGTATCCTGAAATATGAACCACGTGGAAATGCAAGTAGGGTGATAAATATGGGTGCAATGGAGTTGGGATGCATCCTCACCCAATTGAAAATGCATCTAACAAATTGGGCATAATGAAGTGTTACTGATATGCTCTCTTGAAACGGAAATGGTTATGCCACGTGGAGGAAATGGCTAGATATGGGAGACTACATTTGTTGGGGGTTGATAAGGATCACGTTCCCATCGCTCATGAAGTTATCTTATGCACTGATCCCATTCCCATAAAAATTCTTTCTCTCTCATGCCATCATTCAACATGGGCTTTATCTATCTAACGTATTTCAACCATTGTTCATAAATAGAAATAGAAGCCAATCGTTCATCAAGTTCTCTAAATTCTTCTTCCTCTTGGGCTAAAAATTGTCTAAGTCGTCTTCCTCTAATTGTAAATTTAGCTCATACGCCATGCATGTCTTCACATAGGTAAAGGAGGCTCTATGAATTTTCCAATCTCCATCATGCTTATAAAAAGTATAATAAGTTCCTAGAATTATCCTTAAGATTAAAAATATCAAGTTTCCATTTCTATCCCAAGCTTGTTTCCCTATTTTTTGGACATCAATACATAATTGAGTCCTCTAGAATAATTCCCTATAAAATCTCTTTGAACGTTTCTACACTTATCCTCTAGTTTTTCAAAGGCAATGATTAATGATCTAGAGAATTTATCTCATGGTAGTAGGTGTTGTGGAATATAATACATTCATGATGATACAACATTGATTCAGCCTTTATCTAGAATCCCATGTTGTCATTTTTGACATTGCATGCAAATATACGTAGGTGTGGGTCATTTATTAGCTTGAGTCACCTCCTTGTTGGATATTCTAGCAACACACTTAGTGCCATGTTCGTCTTCATCTTTCTTATTCACTAAAGGGATGGGTCATTTTCTCTCCAAATGAATTCTGACCCCATTTCCAGGTGAGAGAATCTATGAAATGTTGCTCATTGATCCTTCTCATATTTTTGTTTATTCTTTCCTTTAGTCTCAATAGAAACACATTTCATTGCTCAGTGTGAGTTTTTTCATCCTCTTTGGTTCATCATGATTTCTTACTATGTTACTGTTGAAATAATGTAACTGGGAAGAGCATTCTTATTATTATTTTTATTATTGGATTAAATCCCCATTGTGGATTAATCATGTCATTATTATTATTATTGTTATTGGATTAATCCCCATTGTGGATTAATCATATGATATTGTATAGGACCAAATCCCTGCTTGGATTGGTCATGGACAATTACAAAGTGCAGAAAAAAGAAAACCAGGTTATTGAAGACCCATGAGTGTTAATTAAGGTGGTTTACCACCCGAGTGAAAATTGACCCCTACAGGTTGTGACCTTTCACAGGCACCGATCATATAAATAAGAGGCTAAGCGCCTCACTTCAAACCACACAACTCACTTGCTCATTCTCTTGGAAGGCTACCATTGATTGGAGAGAGGGAGGAGAGTGGCGCATCTCTTGGAGAGGGTATGTATTGGTTTGAGTTATCTCTTGAACATTGTTTAAGCTATTTATGATAGGAAGTTTTTGGGTTTTCTTCAGAGGGTTTCCAAGGATAAATGTTGTGTCTCTGTGAATGTGTATTTCTCGGTGATCTTGTTCTTATTATGCTATCTGTGATACAATAATAGTGGCATAAACATGGCATAGTATCATATCCAACCTGAAGGAAACATATTTAGCAAGAGAAAAAACGTCACTATTGCCGTACAAAAGTGGGGTTTTGCAAAGTGAATCTTTAAACTCCTAATAACCACCTAGAGAAAGTGCGCCCTCCCAAATAACATTTTGGAACTTAGAGTGCACCTTTTAGTGGCTAGATCTCACGGAAAGAGAAACCCTAGTTTCAAAGATCACGAGGAAAACCAGTACGGAAGTGCAGGAAATTGTCAATTACCGGAAGTCTTGGCCCAGAAGAAACACCAGTCAAAATCCATGGTCGATTTGAAGGGGGTAAAAAGTTGGATTTTTCAAAAATCTAACTGCACCAACTAACTAGCCTCAACTCGGTACTTATCTATCGAGGGATTAGAATTTCAAAATTTGAAGTTTGAAAAATTAGGGTTTCCCTCATAAAACCCTAAGTTGCAATTGTAGTTGTAGTACTAGTTTTAGTTGCAGTACTAGTTGCAGTACTAGTTGAACTATCATCCGGAGTACTAGGTGCAATCACCCTTGAAGTTTTTTTAGTAATGATTCTGCTTCTGCCTACCAAATGAACTTCCATACCTGCAAATGCTATCGAGGTATGTACTAACATATATGTTTAATGGTTAAACCCTAAAAAGAGTATTTCACGGAGAAGGGATCTCTTGCCATAGATCTAGAAAAGGATCTCAAATCCAACACATTAAGATGAATTATGCACCCTAGGTTTGATTAATTCGATATGTACATCTAACTGACATGAAGTATCTTATTCGGTGTTGCATTGTGACTATGATCAAATTATTAGAAAAGGATTAAAAGTTGATCATGGAGCTTATCCTCTAACACAACATACATCCAAGATAGCGTATTGTCTTAGTACAATAAGCGAGGTTGAAGAAAGCACTGATCACTTAAGTAAAGGAGACACGGAAGAAAAGAAAGCACTCATTCTTAGGGCAAGGCTCTAGGTTTGATTAATCAAGATTAATAAGATTCAAGGTACATGACTGCGATGACTATAATTGAGATAGCGATTAGTATTGAAGTAGTATACTTAATAGCATGTGAGCATATAGAGGTAAATACTTTACAAAGACTATATCTCCTCTATGAGAAAATTCTTGTGTTAGTTCCGGGTTACCATGGAAGAATGCTTGAGTCACAACACTATGAGAGTGTGAAAATACATATTATTGTATTCCTTACCTTTTAATCTTTTGTAGGATAAATTATGAGAGATAGCTCTAAAGGGCTACAATGATGATTGTTAGTGCCTAAACATATATTATCAAAGAGGATATTATTATTGCTTGTTGTTTTGTTGACCTTGCTCCCGATCACATGTAATAACCCTAAGGAAAGCTATAGTGAAGGTTGTAAGAAGGCAACATGTTAAAGGAGCGATCATAAATGAAACAATCGTGATTGGAAAAGAAGAAGGTGGTTCACTTAGAAGCTGCCATGACCACGCTATTGAAGAATCCAACCACAAACTCTAGAGGTATCTCACATCAACTACAAGGTGCTACCATACATATACCAAAGCGGTCATGGAACACGAGAACTCAAGGAGGTGACCATGAAGGCATATCACGATGGATGTGCACAAAGGAAGAAAATCAAGAACAGTTTGAAGAGGGACAACAAAGGCATAAGAGGAGTCCTAGAACTTCGATCCATTCAGATGTATGACCCCAATGCCATTCCTCCTCCAATAATAGGTATATACTATGTATCATTCATTAATGATTATTCTCGTAAAGAAGACACGGATATATTGGAAGTATTCAACAAGATCAAGGGAGATTCAAAGCCTCGATAAAGAGACCATACGTGAGAATATTAAGATATTCATGTAGGATAATGGAAACCATACACTCGAAATATTCGTGAACCGCCAAGAGGCTGGGATCAAGATCCCCAACAAGCTGTCTAGTTGAGCGAAAGAAGCGAACCATGCTGGAGGCTGTGAAGATCAATATCTTCCTATGTGCTTATGGTGACGTGTGACATTTGTTTATGTGTAGAGCAGGTGCCCATATAGGTGAAAATGGGCTCAAGACCCCGGAAGAGATGTTCACGGAAAGAAGCTAGAGGTAAGCCATCTCAATATTTGGTATCCGGTGCTTATTCATATGCCACCTAAAGAAAGAGAAACAATTTGGAACCTCAAAAAGAAGAGGGAATATTTATTGGGATCTTGTGAGGTATCCAGTACTTCAGAATCTACATGCAGTCCTTTGCCATTGAGATCGGTAGGGACATGACCTTTGATTAAGAAGATGCACTTAAGAAATCAAAAAGATCCCAGCTTGAAGAGGTATACTGGGGAGACACGCCGATCTAAGAGTTGACGAATCCATTGATTTCACAATTGCCGAGGCAAGAAGTCATAGCTTCCCACGATGAGACTCACGAAGATCATGATATGGCAGTTCAAGAACCTCCTCAAATGACGCTCCTCCATAAAAGAAAACCAGCCTGGGGTAGAGAGCTTATTCAAGATGGAGAGAAGTATGGTGTTCTAGAAGGAACCACAAGACATGTGAAGAGACTAAAGCCATACTCCAGTTACACGACTTTGATGGCGAAATCCATGATGGGAACCCACATGTTTTGAAGAGTCCATCCAAAAGAAGGAATGGGCCCGGTCATGTGGGAGAGGAATACCAATCCATAATAAAAAGAATGATGTATGAGAGTGTTCCCAGACAAAAAAGTAAGAATGTGGTATCATCAAAATGGCTCTTCAGATAAAACATCTTTGTTGATGGAAGTATTGAGAGAAATATAAAGCAAGATTTTTCCCTCGTAAACTTTCGAAGGAAGGCATTGACTATATGAAGAGACATTAAGCTCACATTGTTGAGGATACACCTTGATTAGGACCATTATAGCTCTGCGGTTAAGATGAAATGGGCGCACCGGATGGATGTGAAGACGACTTTTTTGAATGGTGTCATTGAAGAGGAAGTGTATATAGAACAGCTAGAAGGTTTTGAGGTTGAACCTTGAAGTCATAATACGTAGATTGAAGAAAAATTTACCTCAGGATTGAAGCAAGCTCCGAGGCTTGGTATTATATGAAACTGATTTCTTGGCGAGCTTGGGCTTTACCAAGAGTAAGCAGATTCAAATCTCTACTTAAGATCATGGATAATGAACGGTAATACTAATGCGTATGTGGATGACTTATTCTTAGCTGGAAAATAAAAGCTCATGCATGAATGTAAAAAGAGACTTGCAGTAGAATTTGAAATGAAAGACCTTGGCCTAATGCGTACTTCTTAGGTCTTGAGGGTATGAAGTGGAAAGATAGGTCGCAACAGGAAGTACATGGCCGAAATATTAAAGAGATTCGACATGCTAGAATGCAGAATCCATGAATACTCCCATGGAAACAAAGGCAAAACTCTTTTGGTTGATACTTACATTGATTTGATTGATGCCACATTTTACAGATAGATTATTGGATCGTGATGTACCTAACAAACACCGGACGGCACCATTTTGCGGTGAACACTTTGAGTAGTTCACGGTAGAGCCAGATGTGTTCACCTTGTTGTGGAAAAACATGTGATGAGGTACCTTAAGGTACAATGGATTATGGTCTCGGCTATGATGGAGATCATGATTTTTCATTGAGTGGATATATTGATGTTGATTGGGCAGGATGTGCAAAGGACAAAGAGAGTACTTCGGGTTGTTGTTTTAGGTTGGGATCAACTATGATCTCATGGCGGAGTAGAAAGCAATCCAATGTTGATTTCGGCCACAAATGGAGGCCAGTACATTACCATGTTCTACTAATTTGTGGCTATAAAGCTGCAAAGAAGTTGCTAACAGGGCCTATTTGATTTGGAGATGAGAGCAACATGATTCTATGTGACAATCAAAGATGCATTAGTAATGGAGAAGTCATGTTTCCACACGACAGTCGAGAGCACGCATAGAGATCGCTATCATTTCATCCACGACATGTAATTACGAGGGCGAAGCTCCGATTACATTATACCGGATGAGCAGATTCTTCGATATTGACTAAGATATTTTGACGCTAAAAGTTTGAACACTTCGAGAAAAGCGGTATTGTCGAAAGGACCCTCGGCGAGAGGAGTAGATGTATTCCTTGCTTCTGACCTCATTTGTTAGACGTAAAGAAAAGATGAGTCATGCTTCGACCTCATTGTTAGGCGTGAAGCATGGCCCGTGTGATCCTTGCCGACCATTGGAGCATAAATCAGATGAGTCGTACTTCGACTCATTGCAGTCATGCAAGCATGGCCAGGTGTAATGATCTTGCTTTGACCTCAGCGTTGAGGCGTAAAGAAACAAGATAGGTATGCCGACCTCCTTTGTTAGGCGTAAAACATGGCCTTGGTGATGTGATCCTTGCTTTTGACCTGTTGTTAGACATAAAAGCAAGATGAGTCGTAGCCGACCTCATTGTTAGATGTAAAGCATGGCAGCTATGTGATCCTTTCTTCTGACCTCGCTGTTAGAATTAAATAAAGATGATTCCTTTCTTCTGAGCTTGTTGTTAGACGTTAAGCAAGATGTGATGTTCCTTTTTTTTGACCTAGTTGTTAGACGTATTAAAGCATAACGTCGTTGATTCTTGCTTTTGACCTAGTTTTTATACGTAAAGTGAGATGTTGATATGTTCCTTACTTGGCCAGAGCCCTCGTTTGTTGGAAGTAAAGCAAGCCAAGTCTTGCTTACATTGTTAGGCGTAAAAACTGTGAATGATTTCTCGGCTTGACCCTGGTTGTTGGGCCGTAAAGCATGTATGCGGTTACCAACCCGACCTAGTTAAGGGCGGTAAATAAATATGTGGTGACAACTGGGCTACCGACAACCCATTGTGACATTGAGCTAGTGTAGTGCGGTGATGTGCCAGCCTAGTGCTAAGATGAGGTATCATTTTCGTACATATTTGATCGAGGATGATGATAGCATTCTTTTCGAGGTAGTGATATAGCGATAGAAAACTTCGATGACTTGTAAATATGCTAACAAATGTTTCAGATGATATTGTGATATTGTCCTCCGGATGCCATTGATGATGCAGTTTTCTAGCACGTCTTTGATGAAGATACCCTTCTTGTTAAGGAGTGTTAAAATACTGTAAGCTAGCGGCAGGCGATTCTTGACAATATTTTATTATTGGATTAAATCCCATTATTGGATTAATCATTTCATTATTATTATTATTATTGTTATTAGGTTAATCCCTGTAGTTATTAGCCGTGATATTATTATAAGGACCAAATCCCCTTTTAACGGATTGGTATGAACGATGAAGGCGAATAAAGTGGTCGGCTCCAGCGGTTATTATGGAAGACCGAGGAATTAGTGGGTGGGTTTACCCACCCAGTGAAAATTGAAGCCCTTCGGTTGTGACCTTTCACACGTGTCGATCTTGTATAAATAAGAGGCTAAGCATACTCACTTCAAACACACAACTCCCTTGCTCATTCTCTTATGAGACAGGCTACTGCAATTACCGGTTGGAGAGAGGGAGGAGAGTGACACATCTCTTGGAGAGGGACTTTCTGTAGTGGTTTGGGATCATCATACACGAACATTGTTTGGCTATTTATGATAAAGGAAGTTTTTGCTGGGTTTTCTTCCCTGAGGGTTCCAGGATAAATGTTGTCTCTTGTGAATGTGTATTTCTCGATTGATCTTGTTCTTATTATGCTCTTATCTATTCAGTACCAAATAATAATGGCCATAAACTTTGCTGGGTTTTCTTCCCCTAGAGGGTTTCCCAGGATAAATGTTGTGTCTCTTGTGAATGTGTATTTCTCAGTGATCTTGTTCTTATTATGCTCTTATCTATTGAAATGCAATAATAATGGCCATAAACATTAACAGTTACATGATAGTGGTTCCATGCATGTGTCGTGCAAATGGTAATTTTTTTCCTCCTTCCCTTTATCGAGCACATTGAGTCCTCTCGCCACTAAGCATCTGTTCTAAGAATAATTTACTTAATACACAAAAACAATAAATTATGAGCAACATTAGAAGAAATATAAGCTACAAAATAAAAAAAATAGGAGAAATAGGAGTATTGGACCTACAAAATATAAACCCTTATAATGAAAAAACTCAAAAAAGAGACCAATTTTCATCAACCACTTCAAGGGGGAAACCTCCAAATGTCTAGAGCTCTAATAAAATGAAAATATTGGACAAAACATTACATAGCTTCCTATCTCTATAATATTTTTTTGACAAACCATACCCTAACCACTTGTGTTCTCATCATATGATGAGTCACGACGACCTGATGGACCTACTTTAATAAATATTCTCTTTTACATTGAGTACCCACATGGAAACTTCCTAATAGGCATTATTTAAATAAGATGTTCTACATACATTAATTAACCGAGGGACTAATTACCCTTAAGTAGGGAGGTTAGGGTAGGACCCTGACATTTCCTATCCCTTTAAAAGTAGCCTTTTCCTCAACACTAGAAATGTGGAGACTACTATAAATTCATTGTGAGTTCCCAAGTGGTATCATCTGGGTGTAGATCCTTCCACTATATTAGGACTTCTTGGATAATGAACTAGTGTAGTCAACACTCTCTTTTGTCTAGTATAGCCTCTGGATATAACCAAATGGAATCCTCTTCATCAATTTCTTGAAATTTGTTCTTGGAAATTCACCCCTACTACCTTATTCATACTGAACACATGAAAGATTGGGTGGATCTTGGAGTGGGCTGAGAGAACCAATCTGTAGAAAATTTGTCTAATGCACTGCATGATTTGATAGGATCCATAGAAATTGGGTGCTATCTTCTAGTGCCTCTTGTATTTGAGGGATGTCTTCTTATTGGTTTTGAGACTAGGATTTGGATTTGATCCACTTATTGCACCTAGGAAGTCCAAATCCTACTTGAGATATCCACTTATTGATCCATGGAAGTGATTGGTAAGTATGATAAATTGATGGCTTTTTTTAGCCATAGATAAGCTTGTAGGGTGAAATTTTGGTAGCAGCATGATAAGTGGTATTGTACAACCATTCAACAAGGGGAATCCATTGAACCCATTGGCCCTATTCATCCAATGTAAAACATCAAATACAAGTTTCTAGGAACTTATTGACCACCTCTTTTTAACCATTTGTTTGGGCATGATAAGAAATACTCGTTTTCGATTAAGTGCTTTTTAGTTGAAACAAATCCTACCAAAATTCAATGGTGAAGGCAGGATTATGATATGTCACAATGGAATTCATGCCATTTAATTTAAAAATATGATCCATGAAGAGTTTTGTAACAATTAATGTCTTAAATGGGAGTTGTAGTGCACAAGAATGAGCACATTTGGAAAGGCATTAAACTACCCCCATTATGACAGATTTGTTATTGGCTTTGGGAAGACCAATTATAAAATCCACAAAAATGTCGACCCATATAGTGTTGGAAATAAAATGGAACACAATATGAAACAAAGAACACAGAGTTGCAGATAATCAAAGAGGGACAAGAAATTTCGAAGAACATAGGTGGCATCTAAAGACACTATTACAACACTTAAGCACACAGTACTGTGATTAGAACATCATAGTGCATATTGCACATCTTGATCTGCATGATTTATTTGTGAAAACTCATAATACTTCATATTCAACATATGATAATGACCCAATGGGTCTTCTTTTATAGACTCAAGATCTAACCAACTCCCAAAGTATCTAGAAGATATTTTCCACATACAACCATCGATGGTTAGAGTTGTGTTGGGGCATGGTTGGAATACCCTAGGTTCAAGTTATCTAATCAACAAAACCCTTTAGATACCACCCCTTTCAACATCACCTACATGAAAGTGAAGTCTCACCCAAGGTACCTACTGGGACTGCAGGAACCAAGTTTTTGCAGGGATGAGGGGATGTGAGGCCATTAGCATGTTCATTCCTACTTATCTACCTTGTGTGCTTCATTATTTATCCCTTTTCCCTTGATTAATTAGTAAATGTTAATTATGAAACATCATGGTGACATAGAATGCAAAAAAAACTATTCATTGTAACAATCTTTTTTACTATGCATTAATCATGATCCACAATTCTATATGCAAAATTTAAAATGAAACAACAAAATAGGCCAACACAATAATAAACGTGACACAATACAAAATACACAAAAAATGAAAGAGAACAATATTGGAATTGAGAAGTAAATACCATCTCTTCTTTTCAACAAGAAGGCACCCTTTAATCAAACTGGGTGATTTTTGTTGACAGTAACAACAAGAAATTTGCTGCTTTATTTCTGGCTGACAAGAGTTGTTTTGATTTTTATTTAGTTAACTGCATGAAAAAAAATTCATGCTAATTATTTATTAGAAGCCGTCCTTCTCCGCTGGATTGTTGAGGGAAGTTTACAATAGAAAAAACTATGCAAAGGGAGATTGCAACATTCCAGATATAATATAGGATGCAGAACATAAATATTTAGCAAGCAATGACAAAACAACAATAATGTAACCAAATCAATATCAGAATAATACCATAATCACACTAGAAAGAGAACCTTTATTACTGTTAGCAATGCTCACTTGCCTCTTCGAGGGGGAAACCTCCAACAAAGAAGAGCTCTATTACAATAATCTCCAAGAAAAAACTTCTCATAACCTCTACTCCTATTTATACTAAATCTATCTATCCAAAAGAATAATGTAAAGGAAGATCCTTCTAGAAGCGAAAGATTCTATTAGGTCTTCTTACATTTGACTTATTCTTCCTTATTGCTAGGCCTTATTAATATTGGCCTTTATTACATGGAAATATATTATTTGACTTACGTGAGGGGTTAGGGAGGTTANTTAAAAACAACCTTGTCCTCAAGGCTTGAGATGGGGAAATTCTGATAGAATGGTAGCTGGTTCCTAGGTGGCATCGACCGGAGTTGTATCTTTCCACTGAACTAACAATTCCTTGATGGTGCACTGACGAAGAAGATGCTCACATTGGTCCAACACTGCTTGTGGCTACAACTAGATGAAACCTTCTTCATCCAACTCGGTAAGGTTGGTTAGAGTTTGGACCTTATCTCCAATCACCTTCTTTAAGGAGACATGAAAAACAATATGGAGCTTAGAATGGCTAGGCAAAGCTAACTGATAGGTCACCTGTCCCACTCGCTTGAGAAATGTATAAGGACCATAAAATTTGGGCACCAATTCCTGATAATGGTTGGCCTTGAGTGAAGTTTTCTTATAAGGTTGTAGTCGAAGAAACACCTAGTTTCCTTCAACAAATTGACGTTAGGAGAGACCTTGATCTTCTTGTTGCTTCATGCGATTATGAGCCATGACCAAATTCTCTTTGAGGGTACGGAGAACATCCTCTTGAGTTGTAAGTGTTTGGTCAACCTCCTAGACCTTTGAGACACCTGCCATGTATGAGAGAACTGAAGGGGGATTTTGTCCATATATGGCTTCAAAAGGAGTCATGTGAGTAGTTGTATGGTAAGAAGTGTTGTACCACCATTCAACTAGTGGTAACCATTGAGTCCACTGATTTTTATTTTTAGATGAAAAAAACCTCAAATATGTTTCCAAACACTTGTTGACAACTTCAGTTTGACCATCTGTCTGGGGATGATAGGTGGTGCTGAGATGCAATTGGGTGCCCTATATCCTGAACAGTTCTTGCCAAAAATTTCTAGTGAAAGTGGGATCTTGATCAAAAACAATAGAATGAGGCATGCCATGAATATTGAAGACATGATCCATGAAAAGTTGAGTCACAATGGAGGTGGTAAATGGGTGTTGAAGAGCACATAAATGAGCATACTTGGAAAAAAAATCAACGACCACCATGATGACTGACTTATTGCCTGATTTAGGTAAGCCCACAATTAAATCCATAGAGATGTCCCTACAAAGAGTGGGTGGAATTAGAAGAAGTTGTAGTGTGCCAGGAGATTTGATTGTTTCTCCCTTGTTGTGTTGAAAAACATCACATTATTCCACAAAAGTGTGAACATCCTGTTTTATACTGTCCCAGAAAAAAGAACGTTTGACCCAGTCATATGTTTTGGTAAACCCTGAGTGCCCAACTATGGGTGTAGCATGAAGCTCTAAAATCACCATGGATTTAAGTTGTGACTGTTTACTTAAATACAAACAACCTTTGTAGTGAATCTCATCAATGTGCCAAGAATACCCGGGGGAAAATGGAGATTTGGCTTGCATCTGTTGGTTCATATGCAAAATTTTGGGATCTTGTAGCCATTCCTAGCGATCAACTTGGAGCCAATCTGTACAATGAAGGAGAGGGAAAAAAGGGACCCTTCATCTTCATATTTTTTGGAAAGAGCGTCAACAACCAAAATTTCTTTTCCTTTCTTGTAAATGATCTCATAATCATATCCAAAGAGCTTAGTCACCCATTTTTGTTGCTCTGGGGAGTAAGGTCGTTGCTCCAAAAAACACTTGAGTCTTTGATGATCTATCTTAATTTGGAAGCATTTCCCTAATAGATAAGGGCACTAGAGATCCACTACATGTAGAATAACAAACATTTCCTTTTCATAGATTGATTGGCCCAAATGTCACGTCTCTGATAGTTGTTTGTTGTTAAAGGAAAAGGTCAGCCATCTTGCATAAGGACTACTCCAATTCCTGTCTCGGAAGCATCACATTCTAGAAAAAAGGTCTTTGTGAAATCAGGAAGGGCCAGAACCGGAGTGGTGCACATAGCCACCTTCAAGGATTGAAAGGTATAATTTTCTGCGAGAGTCCAAGTGAAAGAATTGTTTTTAAGGGGGGCAGTGAGAGGCGCCAAAATATTTCCATAATTCTTAATAAAATTGCGATAATATCCTGTTAAACCCAAAAAAGCATGCAAGATTTTGATAGTCTTGGGGCGAGGCCAATCCTGCATAACTTCAATCTTCTTAGGATGCACCCTGACACCTGCCTTGCCAACAATATGTCCCATGTACTCGAATTCCGAGGCTCCAAAAGCAAATTTATATTAGAGGAAAATTCGGTGATGAGAGAGTAGATGTAGAACTCGTTCCACCTGAGCAAGATGGTATGTCCATGTTTTACTATAGATGAAAATGTCATCAAAGAAAACTAAGACAAAATGACGGAGAAAAGGATGAAAGACATGATTCATGAGTCTTTGGAGAGTGGAGGGAGCATTACACAAACCAAAGGGCATGACCAAAAACTCATAGTGGCCCTCATGAGTTCGAAATTCAGTCTTAGGAATGCCTGCCTCTTTCATACATATCTGGTGGTAGCCAAAATGAAGATCAAGTTTAGTAAAGAACTGGGCACCACTCAATTCATCCAAGAGATCATCAATGATAGGAATGGGAAATTTGTCTTTGATGGTGAGATTTTTGAGGGCACAAAAGTTAGTATACATGTGCCAAGAGCCTTATTTCTTAAAAACCATGACCACTGGAGAATAAGAGGGGATCGTACTTGGACAGATAACGCTTGAGGTGAGAAATTCTTGAACAATTTTATCAATTTCATTTTTTTGGGAAAAGGGATGACAATAGAGACAAACATTGTGTTAAAATTGAGAGTCACACTCAGACTACTATGAGTGAAATCCCAATACCCATAAAAGTGTGGAAGATAAAATTTGTAGTAAATGACAAATGGATGAAAGACTCTGAAAAAAATGCCAATCACAGTTTAATTCATAGAATATGCACAAGAAAATAAGGCTCTGAATAAATTTGATCAGGGTTATAGAAAATAGGATGAGTAGGTGGAAGAATTAATAAGAAGAATGTGAAATTCCTATCATCTACGTCAGGTAGTATGACAAACATATAAGGAATAACTCTCTGAAATAAGATCTTCTCATAATCAAAGATGAAAATTCTGATATATTTGCACAAGTACCACAACAGATCATCTATTGAAATAAAGCTATAACTCAGTCAAATTAATCCTTCAATGGACTATAATAAAAATTATATAGAAAGAAGATGATAAGAAAAAGAAATGACTTCAATTATTCAAAGGATCTTAAGTCCAGTACATACAGTAAGAAGTACTCTTTTGCTACATAGACAATATAAATATATGAGTCTCTATCACTCCATTCCAACACTCCCTTGATTCCTCTCACCCATTAAATAGAAAATAACATAAAAAATATGATTAGGAGGTCGAAACCCATCTCTTCCATTGGATTCTAGGCCTTGGAGATAGGTGGCAACATTCAAAGAGACAAGGATCCAACAAATTGCTAATTTTCAAGAAGTTGTTGGAAGTCATTAATAAATTTGTTTCTAGCTCACTGCGTGAGGTCTTAATGGAGATAATTTTTAGGTGTAGGTGTCCCTTAGCATATAAATTATCTCTGATAATTCATTCGAACCCGCCTTGATAGGTGGCAACCTCCAAACAAGGCGAATCTCCAACAACTATGTGAAACAAAGAGTTTGCAGTGCCAGTTTGTAGTGCACTGGTTTTTTAATTATATATCTTGAATGCCAATCTGGTTTAGGCTGAAATTTGGTCAACAAGTCAATTCCATTATCATGATCCTCCACAAAAAATTTGAGAAAAACCCAGATCACCGTTTTGGAGTTATTATCAAATATTTATAAGAAATTGCTACATGAAATGAGTTCGCAACGCCCCTGTCAGCCAGTTCACAACACCTATGCCAGTTCGCAGCGCCAAAAGGAAAAAACAACCAAAACCACTTTCACGACCTTCAAACATGATGAAAAAACTCATGGAGTACCTGGTGATCCTGAGTTTGATGCTGGTATCTTTGAAATTGTCGAAGGGTGTCTGCAAGTAGTCAAACCTCCAACTCTCCTCTTTAACCAGTTCACAACACCAGTTCGCAGCGCCTATCAAACATAGCTTGCACACTTGAATGGATTGATAGTGACAAAGGGGAGACTTTGATTACAACTTGGATGTATGACATGTCAAGGAAATTATGTAGAAACCAATGGTGTGACTCATGAGGGTTTGAATATCCTTGTCATGATGTTTAATGAAATGACCTTAAGACTCTACCAAGTTTGAGCAAACTTATTTATTTTTTGAACTAAACCAAAGCTTATGACCACCACCCTAACACTTAAAACCTATGACCTATAAACCTTATGACTCAAAAACAAACCAAAATAATTTTTTTGACCTCTACATCTTATGTGTTAATATCTGGCTCCACAGGGGATGGCATGCTCCCTGTGATTTTCCAAGAACATGCAGTTCCAGTGCCTTATACATTGGGCTAGGAGTCATTATATTTGATCTACTGCAAACTAAATGCTTGAGAATCGAGATTTATTCATATTACTCCTACTATAATGATTTGAACTATTCTTTGTTTAAGTAAATTCATGCTTCCAATGAAGCCATACAAGAAACTGATTAACTGGTGAAAATTTTGATCTAGATCAGACAAATGAAGGAACCCATGGCATACATAAGTGTAGTTTGAAAAGATAACAGAACCAACATTCACTTGAAAAGAATTATTTGACATCTGTACTGCTCAAAAACTCTAGATAAACAACAATAGGGTCATGAAATCCGTAAAGCAATACTTCTTCTTGATATCGTTCCAACTGGAAATTGAATTTCTTATGCACATGCCTAGTTTTATGATTGCTGCCAATATCCTCTATCTGCAAAACTGAAGGTTGTTGTAGGTTGCCTTCACTAATTTCAATGCTGATCATAGGTTGTTTAATATTTGTTGCATATCCAAGTTTAGGAATGATGAAAGAATGCTTGCTGATCTCTAGTAATATTTGTTGGAGAAATTTCTTCGACCAATTATGCTCATATAATCCTTCCTTATATCTTTCATTGTATTCTCGTGGCTCAGATTCAAAACTGTCACATGATGATATATCGATCTTCTCATTATCATTTGAATACTCAAAGGAAACAATTTGATTTTCATGACAACTTAAAATAGTAGATACATTTGATACAATGTCAAAAGTATCTACATCCTGGCTATCACTTTGAATATGATCATCCTCTTGATCATTATGAAAAGTGTCTTCTACCATATCATACTCTTTATGACTATTTGATCCTTTACTCAACAAATCAAATTCATAACAACATTCTTGATAAAGGAAATCAACTACAAATTTCTCTTTGCAAAACAAACACAATACAACATGAAAATGTCTTAGTGAAGTAATACAAGCAACTAGGGGTGATCTACACCAATCACGAGCTGCTCCATCTAAAGAGTATGTAAAAAATTCAATGAGGACATATTCATGTATAAATTTCATCTTAAGTATGCACTCGTGAAAATCTAGTAAAAAATCAACTGGCATTTCCCAATTTTCCCCTCTAAACCTAGGAAGGCATCCGTCCCATTCAATTCTATCAGGCACAGGGTTTGGAAAACTAGATATATTTGAGAAATCACAAAATGGTTACCTCTGAGCAATAATATTTTCCATTTCGAACCAGTGGAGTCGCCCATAGATTCATCTATGATGTAGTTCGAGTCACCAGGTAGACGATTGCAGTCAAGATTGTGTCCTGCTCCTATTTACCATCAAGAGCCGGATCTGATCATTGTCGTTATCCCAAAGAAGATTTCTTCACTTCCGTCCCAAAAAATGATGCCAAAAATGTTAACACTGAGAGTGACACTTAGACTACTATGAGTGAAAACCCAACACACATCAAAGTGTGGAAGACAAAATTTGTAGTACATGAAAAATGGATGAAAGACTCTGAAAAGAATGTCAATCATAGTTTAATTCATAGAATATGCACAAGCAAATAAGGCTCTGAATAACTTTGATTAGGGTTATAGAAAATAGGATGAGTAGGTGGAAGATTTAATAAGAAGAATGTGAAATGTCTATCATCTACATCAGGTAGTATGACAAACATATAAGGAATAAATCTTTGGAATAAGATCTTCTCATAATCAAAGATGAAAATTCTGATATATTTGCACAAGTACCACAACATATCATCTATTGCAATAAAACTACAACTCAGTCAAATGAATCCTTCAATGGATTGTAATCAAAATTAGACATAAATAAGATGATAATAAAAATAAATGACTTCCATTATTCAAAAGATCCTAAGTCCAGTACATACAGTAAGAAGTACACTTCTTCTACATAGATAGTATAAAGATATGAGCCTCTATCACTCCATTCCAACACTCTGATGATTCCTCTCACCCATTAAATAGTAAATAAAATATAAAATATGCTTAGGAGGTCGAAACCCATCTCTTCCATTGGATTCTAGGCCTTGGAGATAGGTGACAACAATCAAAGAGACAAGGATTCAACAAATTGCTAATTTTTCAGGAAGTTGTTGGAAGTCATTAATAAATTTGTTTCCATCTCATCAAATGAGGTCTTAACGGAGCTAATTCTTAGGTGAAGTTGTCCCTTAGAATCTAAATAATCTTTTAGAAGTCATTCGAACCCTCCTTGACAGGTGGAAACCTACAAACAAGGCAAATCTCCAACAACTATGCAAAACAAAGAGTTTGCAATGCCAGTTTGTAGTGCACTGGTGTTTTCATTATATTTCTCGAATGCCAAACTGGGTCAGGCTGAAATTTGGTCAACAAGTCAATTCCATTATCATGCTCCTCCATAAAATTTTTTAGAAAAACCCAGATCACTATTTTGGAGTTATGATCAAATATTTATATGCAACTGCTACAGGAAATGAGTTCTCAGCGCCTATGCCAGTTCACAACACCAAAAGGAAAAACAACCAAAACCACTTTCTCGACCTTCAAATAGGATGAAAAAACTCATGGAGTAATTGGTGGTCCCGATTTTGATGCTGGTCACTTTGAAATTGCCCGAGGGTGTCTGCAAGTAGTCAAACCTCCAACTCTCCTCTTTAACTAGTTCGCAACGCCAGTTCACAATGCCTTTCAAACATAGCTTGCACACTTGAATGGATTGATAGTGACAAAGGGAATACTTTGATTACAACTTGGATGTATGACATGTCAAGGAAATTATGTAGAAACCAATGGTGTGACTCATTAGGGTTTGAATAGCCTTTTCATGATGTTTCATGAAATGACCTTAAGACTCTACCAAGGTTGAAAAAACTTCATTTATTTTTTGAAATAAACCAAAGCTTATGAACACCACCCTAACACTTAAAACCTATGACCTATAAACCTTATGACTCCAAAATAAACCAAAGTAATTTTTTTGACCCCTACAATCTTATGTGCTAACACATTGGGAGGGAGGTTGCCGAGGACAAGGGGAATGTAATGATCGTGAACACCATGAGAAGGAGGAAGGCCCTGGGGAGTGGAAAAAATAGCTTGATGTTTGGAAAGGATGTATTGGAGGTCAGGATGCACAAAGGGTGTCTCAATTGCGTGAATGGAATGGAGTTGAGAAATAATACCTGAGTGACATTTCTTGAGGATTTTTAACCATGTGATGGGAACTGAATATCTCAGGAGAACCATATGTGAGTCCTTGGAGATGATATTGTTGTCCCTCTTGTTGGAATTGCATGGTTAATGCCTTAAAATACATGAGAATGGGACCCAAAGTGTGTAACCATTCAACACCTAGCATAATGTCATAACCTCCCATGTTAATGGAAAACATATGAGATTTTAGGTGGTACTGTCCAATTTAAAGACGTACATTTTCACAATGCCCACAACATTTCATGGACCCACCATTGGCTATCATGATTTTAAAATTATTGATGACACAAATATAGAAATTGGTTTCCTGGACAATGCGACGATGAATAAAATTATGGGTGCTACCACTATCAGCAAGGATGATTAATTTCTTATGCTTAATATAGCCAATGAGCTTGAGGGTTTGTGGAGCAGAGAAGCCAGTGAGGGCATGAAAGAAAATCCGTGGTTCAACTTCAGGTGGGTCTGTGGGATCCTTGGTAGCATTAGGAAGTGATGGCTCTTCAACAAGGGGAACTGTTGCATCTTCTTCAGTAACATCTTCCGAAATGGCCATAATTTTTTTTTTTTCCTTACACTTGTGCCCCAAAAAATATTTTTCATCATAGTTATAGAAAAGACCCTTAAGTTGGCATTCAACCATTGCAACCCTAGTTAATTTCCGGACCTTGCGGGGAGTGGTAGGGGGGCAGGATTTGTGGGTCGAGGGAGAGGAACAAAAGAGGGTTTTTTGTTCTAGGAAAAAACAACTTGTTGGGCCTCTTTGACACGTTTATTATCTTCCAACCAAGCCTGAGGGAGAGCCATGAGAACCTGGGCTCAGATTTCATCCTTTAGGCCACTGATAAAGCATTCCTGGAAGAACGCATCTGACATGCCCTCTATGCGAAAGGACAAATGCTAAAAAATAGTTATAAAGTCTTCCACTCTGCCTGACTGTTTCAACTTGGTCAAATGACTGAGATAGTGGGTGTCAGTGTGAAATTGTTCAAAGAGCTCGACAATAAACTGGGTCCATGCAATATACCCCTGGCATTTTTTTTTTTTTCCATTTACACCATTTATAGCGTTCAGGATCCAGATAGAGAACAAAATAGTGAAGTTTCTCCAACTCATCAGTAATGCTATGCAAAGAAAATAATGCTCCATTTGAGTGACCCAACCCTTGGGATCGGAGCCATCAAATTTATTGACCTGAACTCAGGGAAGATGAGGGTCATGATGAAAGGAGTTGGAGTGAAAATGTAGAGAATGAGAGGAATCAACACCATCTGGTTGGTTCGAGGAGGAAGGGCCTAGGATTTGGTTCAACAATTGGTTGACAATAGACTGGAGGGTGTTAAATTGGTTCATGAATTTGGCATCCATGGTATCAAATTGTTGTTGGACTTGGCTCTCAAATTTTTCAATGCGAGAATTGGTAGGGAAAATATCAAATGTCACTTTTTGGAGGGACTCCTTGGTTTGATTGATGGAAGCTTGCAAGTCTTGGTTGTGAGTATTGGCCATTGAGATATGGGAAGTGTTGGTAAGGGAAAATGGGTTGGTGGGACCATAGAAAAGGACTTATAAGTGATAGGTACCACTACGATCAGGGATAAAAGGGGAATACAATGGGATAGGTGGAAAATAGGGACATTGGGAAGGGGTCGAGTCCACTAAAAGAAAAAGGATTAAAAATTGAAGGTACGACTGTGATCAGGGAGAAAAGAGGAATCCAATGGGATAGGTCACAAATAAGTGTGGGGAGCGAGACCACTATACTCATCGGAGTTATACTCTAATATGAAGAATAATGTAGTGTTGAAATTCCAAAATTATTAACAGGAAGAAATGTGGACTGCAATGCAGCATGAAAGAGACCTTCGGGTGGCCCCAACTCTATGAGAGTGATCATAACTTCTCCGCCACCTACCAGATGCTGGGCGCAAACACAACTGTCACATATTTCCATTTTCTGGATGGTCTGTTGTGCCATCTGGTTCATCTCTGCATTCCATCAAGAGAGCAAGCAAATATTATTTGGGAATCCCACTGTAGTTAGGTGGCAGGACACTTCGATGTCGAAAAGACAGTGGCAGTGCTGCAACAACATTTCTGTTGGCTGAAACTTCCACAGGATGTCAACAAGTATATCAAGTACTGCACTACCTGTTCCATTACCAAATCGTCCATTATGAAAAAAGGCAAAGGCATGTACACCCCTTTGGACAGGGATGATTTTAGGGGCTAAATTTCGCTCATGGGCTAATTTTCCATGGTTTTTCCAAAAATGAGATTCGCTATTTTAAAAATGATTCGCCCAAATTCTATAGGATAAAATTATTTTACCTTAAAAATCGCCAAAATTTTA
>SNQJ01S0059481.1:76673-87542 GCA_010110895.2 Picea sitchensis
GCTCATGGGCTAATTTTCCATGGTTTTTCCAAAAATGAGATTCGCTATTTTAAAAATGATTCGCCCAAATTCTATAGGATAAAATTATTTTACCTTAAAAATCGCCAAAATTTTATAAAAACTATATAAAATACTTAGAAATTCGAATATTTAAAAAAAAAATATCGCCAAACATTTATAGTTGGCATATGAAGGATTAGTAATATTCGCCAAGGTTTCTACATTTTAAAATAAATTTCCATCCTTAAAATCATCCAAGCCTTTGACCACAACCCCTTTTAGGTGGGGTTGGGATTTTAACCATTGGGTCCCATGGATATTTCACTATCCCTTGCGACCACCCAAGAAGATTTTTCCCATGCTCAAACTGAAGCCGAAAAAGATACTAGGTTCATTGAGCAGATCCAACACATATGCCAATAGGTTCAAGATATTTTACAGAAGTCTAACACCAAGTATAAGAACACCATGATCAACACCAGGTGCCACACAAGTTTGAGGTGGGAGATAAATTTTGGTTTCACTTGTAGAAGGATCGACTTACTAGGCCCCATAAGAAGCTTAGTCCACTCTTGTATAGACCTTACACCATCACCAAGACTGTGTTTGTAATTATTTTTAGCTCAAAATTGCCCCATTGGATTGCATCTAGTATTTAATGTGGACCTCCTTTGACCATATTTTCCATGATTATTGGACACCTCAAAGTTAGAAGAATAGTTGACACCAATAGAGATCAACCCTGACTGCATGGAGCTGACATCCACTGTTCATATCATGGACACACAGGTCAAGGGCACTCACTAGTAGAGGATCCAACTTTATCAGGTTGTCAAAGTAGGGCAACTCCTGCACCAAGGAAAGTGGCTCACTCGAGGCCAAATTCAATAGAAATTTCCTCATATGATGGGGGAGATCAATGCAATTTAGACCATTTCTTAATAAGGGGGGAGGATTGATCCAGGTGGATATCAGTGGCCACCCACCTATTCCAACTAGCTCATCTTGGTAGTTTCTTAGTTTTGCAGGTTTTTCCTAGTTTTCGGGTCCTGAACTTCCAGGGTTGTTTTGAGGCCCTAAAATACGTTTTTAGGGATTTCCACAGTCAAATTATATAATTTTTTTTTTATTTTGATGGAATAATGTGTAGTCCTTAGATATACCTTTCCAATGGGATATCCTGCGCCTAAAATGGAGATCATATGCAAAAGTTACGACCCCAGGAAGTTGATGTACCAACTTACCCCAACGGGGCCCACGTGACTTTTGTCGCTTCGTCTCCTAGGGTTTGGTTTTTGGATGTATATGGTTTTGGAATTCATGTTTATTGTAAAGAGGCTTCTAGGGCCTCATTGTACTCATCTTCTTGCGAATGAGCATAGCCGTCACATCTCTTCTCAGAGATAAGCTACCACCATTCTAACAAGCTTGTTTCACTCTGCATTTTACAGTTTCATCATATTTTTTATTTAATAGATGTCAAGTTTTATTGTATCTCTACTATTATTCATTGCATCTCTCTGTTAATATTATAAATCCATGTTTTCATTTTGTTCCACTCATAAATCTGAATCTGTGGTATTAGAGCGGTCTGCTCCTTGTCGTTTTTAGTGCAAGTCCCCAATGAGGTTAGGGTATAGAGAGTTGGGTCTCGAGCTTGTTTCTCTTGAGAACAACTACTCTCGCATGCCAAAGAAATATTCCATGGTGGGAAAAAATAAATATGATGAGACAGGAGATCCTTTCAAATTGTTTCTCGAGGAATCCCTCGAGTGACAAAGGAACGAGATGATGGACAACTTTGCACAAATACTTCTACAACTACTGACAAGTGGCGCATCTACCTCAAGTGGAGGCACTTCCCCCTTCAAGGTACAAATCAATTTTGATATTCCTATATTTGAAGGTCAAATAGATGCAAGATGCTATAGATAAATGGTTAAACCTTCTAGAAGAGTATTTTTCTATCCACAACTTTTTCGATAGAGAAAAGATTACATTTTCTTTCCTCAAGGTTGTCCCCCATGTCAAAGATTGGTGGGAGAATTTCTATGAGGAAAAGGAATCCATCTCCTGAAAGTCCCTAGGAATCAATCTCGATGAACTACATGTCAGGCCTTCCATCAACCAAGTGAGGAAATGACTGTGTTTTTGTGGTGGTTGATCGTTTTTCTAAAATGGCGATTATGGCCACCTGCAAGAAGAGCATCACAACATAGGCCACTACGAAGATATTGTTTGAACGCATGTGCGTACATTTTGGGATACCATAAACCATCATCTCATATCCAGACAATCAATTTCTCAACACATTCTGGTCGAGCCTTTGAAATTCTGGTCGAGCCTCTGTCACTGCTGGACACCAAGCTCACAAAATCCACTTCCTTCCATCCCCAGATAAATGGTCAAGACAAGGTCATCAACCGGATGATCGTGCATATATTGCGCATGTAAAATTCCAAGCATACTCGTAAAAGGGATGAGAGTATTCCCTATGTTCATCACAACTAAAATAGATCCCTACATAGCTCAACCGACCACAACCTCTTTCAGGCGAGGTTGGGATTTTAACCATTGGGTCCCATGGATGTTTCACTATCCCTTGCGACCACCCAAGAAGACTTTTCCCATGCTCAAACTGAAGCCGAAAAAGATACCAGGTTCATTGAGCAGATCCAACACATCTGCTAATAGGTTCAAGATATTTTACAAAATTCTAATGCCAAGTATAAGAACACCATGATCAACACCGGGTGCCACACAAGTTTGAGGTGGGAGATAAATTTTGGTTTCAATTGCAGAAGGATCGACTTACTGGGCCCCATCAGAAGCTTAGTCCACTCTTGTATACACCTTAAACCATGACCGAGACTGTGGGTGATAATTATTTTTAGCTCAAAATTCCCCCCTTGTATTGCATCTAGTATTTAATGTGGACCTCCTTCGACCATATTTTCCACCATTATTGGACACCTCAAAGTTAGAAGAATAGTTGACACCAATAGAGATCAACCCTAACTGCATGGAACTGGCATCCACTAATCAGATCATGGACACACAGGTCAAGGGAACTCACTAGTAGAGGATCCAACTTTATCGGGTTGTCAAAGTAGGGCAACTCCTGCACCAAGGCAAGTGGCTCACTCGAGGCCAAAGTCAACAGAAATTTCCTCATATGATGGGGGAGCTCAATGCAATGGAGACCATTTCTTACTAAGGGGGGAGGATTGATCCAGGTGGATATTAGTGGCCACCCACCTATTCAAACTAGCTCATCTTGGTAGTTTCTCAGTTTGGCAGGTTTTTCCTAGTTTTCGGGTCCTGAACATCCATGGTTGTTTTGAGGCCCTAAACTACGTTTTTAGGGATCGCCACAGTCAAATTATATATATATATATATATATTATTTTGATGGAATAATGTGTAGTTCTTAGATATACCTTTCCAATGGGATATCCTGCGCCTAAAATGGAGATCATATGCAAAAGTTACGACCCTAGGAAGTTGATGTACCAACTTACCCCAACGGGCCCCACGTGACTTTTGTCGCTTCGTCTCCTAGGGTTTGGTTTTTGTATGTATATGGTTTTGGAATTCTTGTTTATTGTAAAGAGGCTTGGAGGGCGTCATTGTACTCATCTTCTTGCGAATGAGCATAGCCGTCACATCTCTTCTCAGAGATAAGCTACCACCATTCTAACAAGCTTGTTTCACTCTGCATTTTACAGTTTCATCATATTTTTTAGTTAATAGATGTCAAGTTTTATTGTATCTCTACTATTATTCATTGCATCTTTGTGTTAATATTATAAATCTATGTTTTCATTTTGTTCCACTCATAAATCTGAATCTGTGGTATTAGAGCAGTCTGCTCCTTGTTGTTTTTAGTGCAAGTCCCCGATGAGGTTAGGGTATAGAGAGTTGGGTCTCGAGCTTGTTTCCCTTGAGAACAACTACTTTCGCATGCCAAATAAATCTTCCATGGTGGGAAAAAATAAATATGATGAGACAGGAGATCCTTTCAAATTGTTTCTCGAGGAATCCCTCGAGTGATAGAGGAATGAGATGATGGAAAACTTTGCACAAATACTTCGACAACTAACGACAAGTGATGCATCTACCTCAAGTGGAGGCACTGCCCCCTTCAAGGTACAAATCAATTTTGATATTCCTATATTTGAAGGTCAAATAGATGCAAGATGCTATAGATAAATGGTTAAACCTTCTAGAAGAGTATTTTTCTATCCACAACTTTTTCGATAGAGAAAAGATTACATTTTCTCTCCTTAAGGTCGTCCCCCATGTCAAAGATTGGTGGGAGAATTTCTATGAGGAAAATAAAATAGAGGGATCCACATTATTTACAGTTGCACCTACTTGGGGTTCTTTTAGGGATATTATTAAGGAATGATACTACCCTATTGGAAGTTATGATGACTTATATAAAAGATGGACCACACTGTGTAAAGAAAGAGACCTCTGGGTGGCCCCAACTCTATGAGAAAGATCCCAACTTCTCTGCCACCTACCAGATGTTGGTCACAAACACAACTATCATTGATTTCCATCTTCAGAATGGGTTGTTGTGCCATATGGTCCATCTATGTGTTCCATCAAGCGAGTGAGCGAAGCTGATTTGGGAATCCCACTATAGTAAGGTGGCAGGACACTTCGACATCGAAAAGACAGTGGAAGTGTTGCAACAACATTTATATTGGAATAAACTTCCACATGTTGTCAGCAAGTATATGAAGTCCTACATTCCTGCACCATTTTCAAAATGACCATTAAGAAACAAGGCATTGACACCCCTCTTCCTACTCCTGAAAGTCCCCGAGAATCCATCTCAATGGAATACATGTCGGGATTTTTATCAACCAACCAGGGAAATGACTATTTTTTTGTGGTGGTTGATCATTTTTTTAAAATGGCAATTCTATCCGCCAACAAGAAGAGCATCACAACACAGGCCACTTCCAAGCTCTTCTTCGAATGAGTGTGGGTACATTTTTGAATAGCACAAACTATTGTCTTAGATCGAGGCAACCAGTTTCTCGGAAAATTTTGGTCGATCCTCTGGTCACTGTTGGACACCAAGCTCACCAAATCTATAGCCTTCCACCCCCAGACAGATGTTCAAACTGAGGTCGTCAACCGAATAATCGTGAATATCCTGCACATGTACAATTCCAAGCATCCACACACATTTGGTTTTGGTTTTGAAATACCGTGGGGCTCTACACATTTTTATTGTTGATATCAAAATCCAAAAGAACCTCAAATGATTTGTCTTTGAAATACTGTGGGGATCTACACAGATACATCCAAACTGGAATAGATTTTCTAGACATCTCATCACTCGGTTATGCTTATCGATATGATATTAAAATCGAGCAGAAGTTTAAGAACCAGAAAAAACGAGAGTTCATGTCTAAAAATACATAACAACCAAAGTATGATAAAGATGTCCTGAACAAAAAACCGGTCCAAGCCACAGTAAAAGAAGGGTCACAAAAAGACGAACAAGGACACTGGAAAATGGTGTGATTTCCACAAAATCCCCTAGCACAACATCGATGAATGTCTCTCAAAATAGTCATTGGTGGCCAAGATAAAAGACAAGGAGCCAAACCCTGATTCATAATTTGATTATGAAAATACTGATAGAAGTCAGATCATCGACACAGACCCCACTGCTATTGTTGCGACCACAAAAATTCAATCAGAAGAACCAATATATTTTGAAGTGGGGGAGCGCCTTTTTCATTCACAGATGTGGGTGAAGGGTACCCTGCCACATTTTATTATTGATAACAAAATCCAAAAGAATCTCATCTCAACAGAGGTCATCAAACAATTGGGATTGTCGACAACACCACACCCACAACCATACAACATCAGGTGGCTTCCCCAGGGACGAGATCTTTGTGTCAACCAACAGTGCCGATTGTCATACAACATCTATCCCTTCAAGGATGAGATATTATGTGATGTTTCCCCCATGGATGTCTATTATGTTCTCTTGGTCCAACCATATATGTGGAAGCGCCATGCTATTTATGAGTCTCAACCTCGTAGTGTCATTGTTACTCTGGGGGGTCATCTCTACAAGATACCAGAGGTAATTCCAAATATTGTCCCACCTAAATAGTTTCACAAGGTAGTATCTCATACTACAAAATTTAAATTCTTCACAGTCTGTTCAAAGCGTGAACATAAGAACACCACTACAGCCTCGGTCCAAGCACCTTCTATCCAACATAAGCAGGTCGAAAAGATTGCAACAAAGTGTAAACATTCTTTCTACACACAGGCATTTGATGTATCCAAACTGGTTAAAAATTTCCAACCCTTCCAGCTACAGGTTCGTGACAACCTTCAACAAGCTAAGCAACACAACGTCTCCAACAAGGCAAGCAACTCATCAATATGCAAATTAAACAAACGCTTTTCCCTTTCCCTCAGGAACTCAATGAAATGGAGACCATTGCTTCCTAAGGAGGGAGGATTGATCCAGGTGGATATCAGTTACCACATAACTTTTCCAACTAGCTCAAAAACATTTTCTTGCAATTATGGTAATTTACTATTTTTACAGTTTTTAACTTCTAGGGCCATTTTGAGGGACTAAATGAAGGTTTTTTCATTATTGAGCTTCTTAATGATATAAAAAGGATCTTATCGAGCCCCCGAAATGAATCTCCTCAAATATACCTTTCCAATGAGCTATCATGCACCCCAAACGGAGATCGTATGCCAAAGTTACGCCCCTAGGAAATTGATACACCAAACTACCCAAAACAGGGTCCACAAAATTGTTGGTTTTTCATCTTCTGAGGTTAGGGTTTTGGATTTTCTTTATGATAAAAAGGCCTTTGGAGCCTCATTGTAAAATCATGTTCTTGGGAATGCGAGTAGCAGACACATCTCTTCTCAGAGATAAGATGCCACCATTCTAGTGAGTCTTTCACCCTGTATTTTTACAGTCTTTGTACATTTTCTCTCATTAATATAAAATTGTGTATTACTATATCTCTATGTTTATGGTTGCATCTCTGATACATTTATGTTATATTATTGGATATCCTAGATATCTCTTTACATTTCTTTATTATATCTCCTCTCTCATTTCATGACGAAAATAATCCGGATCAACTCACTAGTAGAGGATCCAAATTTATCATGTTGTCAAAGTAGGGTAGCTCCTGCACCATGGCAAGTGGCTCACTCGGGGCCAAATTCAACAAAAAATTCCTCATCTAATGGGGGAAATCAATGCAATGGAAAACATTTCTTCCTAAGGGGGGATTATTGATCCAAGTGGATATCGGTAGCCGCCCACCTATTCTAATTGGCGCATATTGGCAGTTTCTCAGTTTGGCAGGTTTTTCCTAGTTTTTAGGTCCTGAATTTCCAGGGCTGTTTTGAGGCCCTAAACTGAATTTTTAGGGTTCACCATAGTCAAATTGTGGACTAATATTGAGCTTGAAAATATTATGTGTATTCCTCGGATATACCTTTCCAACGGTCTATCGTTTGCCGAAATCAAGGATCGTATGCAAAAGTTACGACCCTGGGAAGTTGATGTACCAACTTACCCCAACGGAGCCCACATGACTTTTGGCATTTCATATCCTAGGGTTAGGTTTTTGGATGTCTAGGGTTTTGTCATTCATGTTTATTTTAAAAAGGATTGGAGAGAATAGTCATTGTACGCATCTTATTTTGAATGAGCGTAGTCACCACATCTCTTCTTAGAGATAAGCTACCACCATTCTAGCAAGCTTGTTTCAGTGTGCATTTTACAGTTTCAACATATTTCTTATTTAATTGAAGTCAAGTTTTACTGTATCTTTGTTATTATTCACTATATCTGTGTTAATATTATAAATTATTGTTTTCATTTCGTTCCGCTCATAAACCCAGATCAAGACACTTAACATAACCTTTTGTCCACACATATGGAGGCATCTATGAATATTATTGTTTGGTTTAAGGGTTGATTTGTGGACAATACTTCATTTCTTTAGGATTAAACTTTTGGACCTTCCACCTTGTGTTTAACTCTATTATACTCACATTTTCTACTTTTCACTATAATAAAGAGTACGCTAAACCCATTAAGTAAACACAGTTAGTGCGGATCATAATATCAACCATCTACCGTATTTGTTGCTACCAAGTATTATTGAGATGGTTGGGTTGTACATTTTGTCAAATATTTCAAAGTTATTATTTTTTTACTTCATTGGCATGAGGACATGCCAACCCTCAAGCATGGGGGGTATGTTGGGTCATTGATTTGACACCGTTTTCACTAATAGAATTACTTATTCTCCAATCATTTCACCTCTTTCTTCCACTCATTCATTACGATTTTTACCTTATTTCCTCATTAATTCACAAATACAAACATGCAAGCATTAAGTGCTTAATTTTCATTAATTTCCTTGTTTTAATGAATTAAATAGTTTTATAATTGGTTTATTAATGAAGGTTGATGAAGTATGTAGCCACAGTTCAGTTCTTCCAAGCCTAAAGAGCTCTGAGCTGCCACAATTTACTTCCTGCTACCGTCATCATCGATTCTCATACTTCCACTTGTCCAAATGAGAATAAAGCACATGGAATTTACATATAGAAGGTTCAATATGGTTATGTGTCCATTAGATAATTCCCATGTTGATAGCACGAAGCTAAAGCTCTTGTTCAAAGATTTCTGTCAACTCACGTCAATTTCCAGGTAGTGATTTTGTGGGGTCAATTGCAAGAATATAAAAGAGAATATTGAAACTATGAGACATGGGTTTTGTGTAGGACTAGCCCATTTAGGTTCCTTATAAATTTGTTTCTCAAAAACGAAAAAGATCTGGAAGATATGCTTGATTCTTTAAACCATATTTTCTCAAAAAATGTTGTTGCGACCTGTTTGAAGATCCGTGGGTTGTGGATCTAAGATCTTGTATGCAATGTATAAATATGGGTTATAAGACCTTCATAGGGATGACTATATTTTGATATCATACTCCTGTAAAACTATTCTTTCCATTTTAATTAATATATCAAGATCTAGTTGTTGTTCAGTTCACGAGTTTTATGCATTGGGTTTATAAGTTCGATCTTATATACATTCCTTTCTAAGTAGCATTCTGTTAAGCCCTAATATTGGATCATTACCCCTTAATTGGTTCATATTATATTAGTAATTTTATTTTATTTATGTCGGCTTTAGGCCATTAGTTGTAATTATACCTCCTAGTCTTCTATATATACCAAGGAGACATTTTCATTTTGAATCATCTTGTACTTGAACATTTAAGTGGGGTAAAAGGAGGTTTCCCCCTCGAAGTGGCTTATTATATGAAATTATCTCTTTTTCAAGGTGTTGAGTACTTTTTTTGAGGTTTTTCTATTCTATATTGATATTTGGTTCTTAACATATGGTATCAGAGCTCAAGGTCTTGGGGTTTCGTTGCTACATTTGAGACACCTTGTAATTTTCACTATAAATTTTTTTATACAATGTTTCAGAAGAAACCGCTTGTAGGATATTTAGTAGATGGATCAAGGTACGTTGGGCTCAAAATTCAACTCCTGAGGCCTTATACTTTCGAAGATACAGCCTGTACAAGATAGGGTTCTGGAATCATCCTGAACTGAGTCATTGCGGAATTTTCTCTATAAAAACTTTTCTGTAGTGTTTCAGACCCTAAACTATGGAGTATATTTACATAAATTAGTAAGGTATTTGTGGTAAAAATTTCAGCTTCTGGGTCATCTTAAATTTGTAGATACACCCTGTGTAAGATAGGGTATTTGACTAGTCCTATTGACTAGTCTCAAGAAGGTGTTCCATGTAAAACAATCATAACTTATTCCTAGAGTATCCAAATTGAGTGGGACTAGTTTCAATGGATCGTGGACAGTCTGTAGTAGTTCTGGTGCGAGTTTCAGAATTTAATATCAATTATTTTGTGCAGGGCACGCTATACAAGTGAGATATCCTAGAAAGGCCAAAAATCAGCAAGTTGTGGGGAAGTTACCATAAATTCCACTTGGCACATCCAATTTTGATCATACCTATGGTATTGCAGAGAAGAAATATCAGATAACTACATAAAAGAAAGTTTCATACCCAGAAGGGATGAAACTTGGGAGATACAACAAAAGAAATATTGTCTAGCAGAACCACCTCAAAATCAAGGTTCAAAATTGATACTTGGCCAACATGCCACCAAAAAAGGGAACTTATACACCAAATAAGCCTCCATAAAATCCTACTTGGACTCTTTATGAAGGTGAAGAAATGAGTAGGTACATAAATGAACTACAAAATAAGATGGATTCAATGGAAGCTAAGTTGGATATTAAGATGGATGGTTTAAAAGGGGAGATCATGGAAGTATTGAAAAATTTCGTAACAGAGAAGACACCTGAAAGTGAAAATGCATCCCATGAAATTCATGATGAGGACACAAGGAAGATGAATCAAGAATGGAGAAACTCCAACTTGGGTTTGAAGACCAACCACGTTCCTAAGATTGATATGAGGAAGTTTCATAGCAATGACCCAATCACATGGATACTTTAGATGGAGCAATTCTTTGATCTCCATAATGTGCCACATACACAAAAGGTACGAATTGCTTCTTTATATTTAGAACCTAATCAATTTGTATGGTATAGATGGCTTTGTTCTTGAAAAACACTCATCACTTGGACAATTTTCACGGAAGAAATGATAGCACACTATGAGGATACAAGGAGCAATACCTTCTTTAGCCAATTGATAAATCTCAAGCAAAAGGGTTTAGTTACTGAGCACATTGAGAACTTCCAAAGATTGAATATAAAGGTAATCGATATTCC
>SNQJ01S0059481.1:87552-104803 GCA_010110895.2 Picea sitchensis
GAAGATGAGTCTTTTATACAGAAGCATCCAGAGTTACTCAAGCGTTGTAGACAACACTTTTCTCAAGGGGAGGGGCATGCTAAGCTCTAATATTGACTCATTACCTCTTAATTGGGGCATATTATATGAGTAATGTTATTTTATTTATGTCGGCTTTAGTCCATTGGTTGTAATTATACCTCCTAGTCTCCTATATATACCAAGGAGACATTTTCATTTTGAATCATCTTGTACTTGAACATTTAAGTGGGGTAAAAGTAGGTTGCCCCCTCGAAGTGGATTATTAACTGAAATTATCTCTTTTTGAAGGCGTTGAGTACTTTTTCTGAGGTTTTTCTATGCTATATTGATATTTGGTTCTTAACACATTCTGTTAGATAGGAGGCCCCCCTAAGGAGGAGTGCACTATTAATATTTTTTTCTTATTCAGTTGTGATATTTTTCATTTTTGTTCATTTATTTCATGAAAGTTTATTTATTTCTACTCACACAAGATCACTAACATGATAAACATCAATTGAACAATTGGTTTTTATTTTAGATGCAAGAAATCTCATTAATTTAGATGATTGAAATAATGTAATTAAAAATACAGTATATTGATGATCCTAAGTGTTTAGAAATATCCTTGTGTCTTTCTTTTCATAATTTACAAATACTATTTTGTTTTTGCAGTTGAACAAAAGTTTGTTTCTGCAATTGAAAATAACTCTATTTCTACAACTAAACATTGAACAATTACTCTGTGTTCTGTAACTCAAGCAACGACTCTATTTCTGCAACCAAACAATGAACAAATTTCCTTTTTCATTAGTCATTTAGGGATATATAAAAAGATAATGTCTGCATATATTTTGCATGCACTTCATTAGTTTACGATCCCCATGTTGATAATTTAATGTAGCAAAGGTCACCTATTGAACTAACTGACAATAAATGATTTGAATAAGGGAAAAAATGGGATGTTGTCATAAACTAAATTGAATTCATAAAAAGGACAAGGACCTCCTGGTATTTCCAAAGGGGCGCTAGGTGGATAAATGGGTATAGAAGGTCCTTCTGGTATTTCTAAAGGGGTTCCACAAGGATAGGAAATATCTATAGTACCAAAGTAGAAGAAGTTCCTCCCAGTATTTCTAAAGGGGTGTTAGGAGGATACAACAAATCTAACCATTATATCTAAAGAGAGAGTATCCAAAATGAATCCTGTGGAGGAAACCAAATGAATATGTCCAAAATAAATCATGAGATGGAAACCAAATGGGGATATAAGGGGGGAATGAGGAGACAAATGCCCTGGTAAGAAACCAGATGGATGTAGTGTTGAAGGAGAAAACTAAGAATTGAAACAAATAAGGATAAAGGAATTAAATGAAATATTGAAGCTTCAACTCTAGGATGTATATATGGATAGGGGCATTAATGAGAAGAAATGCTTGAGGCTTTAACTCTGGGATGTATACTAACTGGATTCTTGATCCTAAGGAGGATAAAATGGCATGGGTACCAAAATGCAACATCGATCACTATTATATGGCACCCATTAAGGGAAGGATTTATCACAAGGTAGATGGTAAATGAAAAATATGGATGGGATAATCCATACACCCAAGTGAAGGAGGTCCTATAGGAAATTCTGATGTGAATGAAAGGGAAATGCAATGATTTGATGGTAGTTATGCTATGCTAAATGCTAGTTAAGAAAGTTATACATGAAGGTGACCACTTTCCATAGATAAACAAGGACATCCATGAAACATTCCTACACATTTCAACAAATACCAAAGCATAAAGGTTTTTATGTTCTTAGATTTGACTATAAAATGCAGAAGATAAATCCTTCACTTCAATAAGAAACCCAAATCATTCACATGGAATACTCAACAAAAAAATAGTAAAAACCCTTGAGGTAGGGTAACACCTTTTATTATTTATTATGGAAGGAATGCACTCCTCAAGAAATCCTTTCTTTTTACAATAACAATATACTTCACTGTGCTTGAATACATTGCTTACACTTATTTATATAGCATTCTCTATCTCCTAGAAACATTCTAGAGAGGGAATATTCTTGTAGCTGGAATCTTCTAGTAAGCCTTGTCACCTTTATTGTGTTCACACTATTACCTAGGCCTTATTTTTTGATGTTGAGACTGAGAATTGATTAAGCATATAATGGATTCTCTAATGTACAACAAAGAAGCATGAAGCATTTTCCAACATTCTTGATCCCATGGAGGTTAAAAGGTAAAGGATTTGCATAGAATTCTCATCAATTTGAACAATAAGAGGGACAATTTCAACAATTGGTTTACCTTTAGTATAAGAAAACCTTTCTTATCTAAGGGAAATGCCTTAGACTATAGGAGCTATTTTTTCCTCCAGAGAGGATTCCAAATGACAAACAATGACAAGGGCATCACAGCATTAGGGTAGGGTAGGACAATGATGAGAATAATGACCATAGATATTGAAAAAATCACATGGGTGATTTGTATGCAATGAAATAATATGTTTGGATGATGATTTAGGAAGAAAACGATTTACCATGGGTGTGGAAGGAGTAGGTTCCAAATCATCAATGTTTAAAATTTCTTTTAGGAACATGGGAGAATCATTGGTTGCATGGATGATGAGGTCACATAAAGCACATGGGGGTATGGCTCTAGGTGGCCATCGCCTATCCAAAATTATTGGTGTACCCTTTATTTTTGGCTTTTCCCTCTTTATAAACTCATTTCCCATGTTTGGAAGGGGTTGAATAAGCCTATGTANATGGGGGTATGGCTCTAGGTGGCCATCGCCTATCCAAAATTATTGGTGTACCCTTTATTTTTGGCTTTTCCCTCTTTATAAACTCATTTCCCATGTTTGGAAGGGGTTGAATAAGCCTATGTAAATCACATAGAAGACACATGGGTAGGTCTTGTCGATTTGAATAGGGTCAATGCTAAATGAATAGTTGGCATAGAGGGCATGGGAGGAGTAGGATTATCCAATTAACATACAAGGATCCCCAAGGTAAGGTTAGGTAACCTCAACATTTCCATCACAAGTTTAATAACTACTCCTAGAAGGGGAATAAGAAAGGCATCTGAGCAAAAGAAGCCATTGGAGGGAGAGCACCTCCAATTGATAGAGTTGAGGATACATGAGATGTGTGAGTAGCAGAAGGCTATGAATGTGAGGCCATAGACAAGAAAGGTGTGGAAGCACCCTATTTTGGGGATGTTGACATCACACACACATTGGATGGACATGAAGGGGTGATTATTGGTGGAGGGGATTAATACATGCTAAGTAACACAAATTATTTATAGACTTTGGGGATTTATTACTGGATGGATTTAGTTCACTTTCCAATGAGTTTGATCATGGAGAACAATCGTTGGATGGATTTAGCTCAAATTTATCTTGAAGTAAAAAATGAGGCATCTTATCTTGATCTAATCCATTAAATCCTTTGGAATGCACTATTAATAGTCTTGTTAAGGTATTTTTTCCTGTAAGCAGTTTTGTTGAGCAATGTTTATTCTCCTCTCTTTGTGAATTTCTTTTCCATTGTTTAAATCAATTTAATCTGATTCTATTCCCCAAAACATACATACTTACCATGAAGTAATATAAGTCTCCTATCCTCTTTTAAAAAATAGATAATTATAATCATATAACAACAACTTTCACCCTTAGATTCCTTATAATAACTCCATATAATATTAGTGTAACATTTTTTTTTTTTTTTTATATGAGAATGAATCAATCTCTTGGGATTAGGTTTTCGAATATAGTTTTATAAAATGTACTAAAAAATCCATCCAAATATCCTAGCATTTTTTTTTGTTAATTTTGAAAGAAAACATGATGTAATTGTTTTTATTTTAACAGAGACATAATTGTTAGGATATGTTGAGACCCTAAATTGACATCCCCACTACCCTATTTTACTCCTCATTTATACCTTTTTGGCTTACCTAATCTTGGGTAAATGACAAAGAATACTACCATTAGCTGTTGATAAGGTCATAAGGTAAAGTATAATTAATTCATGCATTTTTGTGGTATTATTGAGCTAGGAGATTAAATGTTTCATGTACTAATGCTTCAATTTTCCATGTATAATCTTTGACCTCTAGATAAGTCTAGCCTTCCTGTACCCGCTCAGCTATCTGGTACTTGTGCACCGAATTGCCACTGTCTGAATACGGTACCAAGCGCACCTTCTATGCATATCCTGTACTGAATCTCACCTCTCACGATCTAGTACCAAAGTCCGTAGAATATTGTGATCCGGTACCCCATTTGTGCACTGTTCGGACCTGGTACCATCTACTTGTTACGATCTGGTACCAATTCAGGAAGCAATATGTACCAAGTTTAGCTCCAGATCGTAACCAAGACAATTGTTGGATGATTATTGAATCATAAATGTTTTAGCAAGGCTATGTTAGGATAGTTTGTTGTTGCTTCATCCTCATGCACTTTGTGTCATGAGGATGAAGATTAGAATATGTAACCGAATAATTAAATTAAACAATGGACTGATTTGCAAACGATTTCACCTCCTTGTGTTTCATGACTAAGACTGTTTAAATAGTCATAGCAAGGATGGTGGAAAAGAAGTAGAGAGTTAGCATAATACAGGTGTGAAGCAGTGTTATATATTGCAGAACATATTCTGGGTGAAGATTAATAGAAGGACGTCATTTATCTCTATGCCTTGATCGTCTATGATTGAATGTGAGGTGAGTTGTTAGCATAGTTTGATTCTATGTTTTGAAGTTTGAGTGAGAGAAATGTGTGGTTTGAAAACAAGTTTACTGTAGACTCCAATCGCTGACCTGTTGAAGCGGCAAGGGCCCACCGCCCAACAAAGGTAAACACCTTCGTAGATTAGTATTAGCATTTTCTTTCAATTGTGTGAATGTTAGATTAGCTGAAGCTTTAATTCCTTCAGATGATAGAAATACAATTTAGACTAGAATTTTAATTATATGATCGTTTAGAGAGATTTACTCACTCTGTTTTGCATATGCTCTATTTTTATGAACTTGATTTTGTTCCATAGACATGAATGTTGGCAGCAGTAGTCATACATATTTGATGGAGAACTAGTGAAGTTTACAACAACACATTGTGAACCACAACATACTCAGCATATTGACTATTGAACTACCCATGCTATGTCTTGATGAATGATGTGTGATTTCCCTTTCAGAAGTGTGGTTGTATAGTTAATTCTTTGGGTCAGATAGCAGATTTGATCTGTCAGAAGAACTCCATCTCATACTTGCATGTGCCATAATGGAGTAGATAGCCTCTCTATGGAAGACAACCAAAGTGCATTTCGGTTTGCTAGTTTGTTTTGTTCCCAACATACATAATCTAGAATAGTTCTACACTCATGACATTAGAATTACCTTTCTTACTGGTGTCTTGTAACTCTGTTGATTACGAATCCCAGATTGATAATTAATGAGTGCATTATACTAAACATATAAGCAACACAACATTTTGGCGCCGTTGTCGGGGAGTTGCAAATGGTAGGAAGTAATTTTTAGCTTAGATTGTTTGCATAAATTTTGAATTCTTTTAAAGGCTGCTTGAGGGAGGAGGATAAAATGTTTAAGACATGAGTGAAGATCCATGTGGACACTAGAGTGGGGTTCTCCGAAACTATGTTGCCTTCTTACCTTCTAGATAGAATTAGGATTTCAATTCAGTTAAGAATCAAATTTTCATTTTATGCATAGATATAGAGATAGCAAGGGTAGATTTGTAAGCTCTAAAGATTAAAAAACAACCCCCCCGACTAATCCAACTGACACTGGTGCAGGAAAAATTCCACCAGGAGAAAATTCAAGGGGATCCAGCGAGGCTCTAGAAGAAGAACCTAAAATGGAAGAATCAACATTGGGGCAAGCAGAACGTAAATATGATGAACATTTGGGAGACATAGAAAATCCATTTTCTGAACCATCTATCAGTGGAATGGCAGAAGAAGAAGGAAATGCAGCCATAGAAACTGAAACTTTTGGGTTCCCAATCTTGGATATTTCCAGAAACATCAACATGAAAAATATCCCACTATCATCGTTACCCACTTTCAGAGGTATGTCAACTGAAGATCTAGATTTCTTTTTATTTGAGTTTGACATATTATGTAGAAGCTATAAATACTCAGACGATGCCCAAAAACTTAAGCTCTTTCCTACTACAATGAAAGATTCAGCCTTAAGATGGTTCATGAGCTTAGGAGAAAATACAATCCTCTCTTGGGATCAGATGAAAGACACATTTTTACGGAAATACCAAGACTATTGTAAGGATAATTTTAAAAATGACATTTTTAAAATGCAGCAAACAAAAGATGAAATCCCTGAAGACTACTTAGAAAGGTTGTTATACAACTATCAGAAATCAAAACTATTCACCACAGACCCAACTGTAGTAAGAATTGTATTCTTGAAAGGTCTTAGAGATGACTGCATAGAAGTTTTAAACTTGTTGAGTTCAGGAGATGTACATCAAAATCCTTTTGCAGAGATTGCAGATTACTGTAGAAGATACTCAAGAGGACAAGCTAAAACAGGCAAAGGACCAAGATATCCCTTTAGCAGAAATACAAAACAAAGCTCAGGGACTATAACGAGAACTGAGTTAGGAAACTTATTAGAGAAATTTAAAACATACATCTTGAGCACAATCAGTAACCAGTTAGATACTCTAAAACTGAAAAAGAAACAAGAAGAAGAGGCTTCTTTAGCAATATTTTGTCATAGATGTCGAAAGAAGCATAGTGAGAAAGAATGCCCATTAAATGTCATAGAAATCTGTGGCCTGTGTACACTAGAATTCCCCACATCTGAGTGTCCAACTTTGCTTGAGATACAATCCATGTATAGGGGAGGAGGAGTCTCACAAGAACAACCATACCCTTCCACAAGACCTCGGAGAGCCCAAAACTCCAATACATTTTATGACCCTAATGCACAATATCAACAACAACAATGGGGTCCTTCTCCAATTACCTATCCATAATGGACACTTCAACAAGCTCAAACTCAACATTGGCAACATGGTTGGAGGGGACCTGTGTATGGAAATCCCTCTTATCCTATATATCCATAGTACCCTGCAAACATTTCTCAATTACTACCTAGATTCAACCCACCACAGATGCAAGCTTTAATCCCACCTCCTATACAATAGAAATTTACAACCCCCTTGAACCCTAACCAACAGTAGCAACCACCTATAAATGCCAATCAACAACAAAACCAAGCTTCCCACAACCCTCTGAAACCAACAACAATCCTTGCCCAACCAATCCCTAACCCCAATAATCGAACCACCCACCCGGTACAAAATATAGAAGTTCAAACCTTTCCCACCCATGAAATTCAACTGCGATCGGGGAAAATTGTAAACCAATCAAATCCTGTAGTAATAATTCAGGAAGAAAATGATAACCATTCTGAGGAAGAAAACACTCAAACCACCCCTACAGAAGAACAGACCTACCCTCCTATTCCAATCACCTCTCAGTCTGTACAAGTACCCCAACAAGTTAATCTCCCACCCTACCCTGAAAGACTATTAGTGAAGAAACCTGACCCACCCTTGCACAGAGATATAGAAGTTGAATGAAAAAATGTATGTATAAAAATACCTCCGCTGCAAGACATTAAGGATATCCCCATATAATCCAAAATCATAAGGGATATTTACATCAAGAAACCATGAAGGAAGAAGAAGGAACCTCCCCTTGTTTAGGTGGTGGGACAATTATCTGAATTTATTTCTGAAATTCCATACAAATATAATGACCCTGGAAACCTAGTAGTCACTGTTGAAATAAATGATATTTCTCTACCAAACACACCCATTGATTTGGGTGCAAAAATTAATGTAATTCCTTTTGACACTATGCAAAAGCTCCAAATCAACCAGTTAAGACCAACCCAAACCATGATAGAGTTGGCAGATAAGTCAGTCATTAGCCCTGTAGGAAGCGTAGATGATGTCACAGTCACTCTAGCTTCTTGCGAATATCCAGTAGATTTTTTAGTTATCTATTCTAAATCATCCTCCAAACCAGGACACCCTGTGGTTCTTGGCCACCCTTGGCTGGCCACAGAAGATGCCTTTATCAGCTGTCGATCTGGTGAGATGACTATATCCAATGGCACACATAGCCAAAAACTTGTTCTCTTCCCTCCTACCCAACCGGCGCAGGAAATACATGTTTGGTTAGAAAACCCTTATGGAGAGGAAGATTGCATTAGACCCCTGTTAACACTTGAACAAGTAATAGGAATGCAAGTACAATCAGATGAACAAGTCTTAAGTTTATTTTTGGTTGACACAAATTGCATTGAATACCCGAGGTCTTTTGCAGAATTGTCACATATTTTTAGTTCCGAATTTCAACAAACTTGGCACCCTGATATCACTCAATTATATACTTTATCACCAACTTCCTCAGAGAAGGAAGAAACTACTGAACTTGTTGAGATTAGCCCAGGAAAATCTTTGTATATCATCTCTAGTTTGGAACCAGAACAAAAGACGCAAGTAATTGAAATGCTCCAAAGACAATTTGATGCCTTTGCATGGGATTATGCAGACATGAAAGACATTCACCCTGACACATGCACACATCATATCTACACTAATGACCAAATCAGACCAGTTAGACAACCTCANCAAATTGCATTGAATACCCGAGGTCTTTTGCAGAATTGTCACATATTTTTAGTTCCGAATTTCAACAAACTTGGCACCCTGATATCACTCAATTATATACTTTATCACCAACTTCCTCAGAGAAGGAAGAAACTACTGAACTTGTTGAGATTAGCCCAGGAAAATCTTTGTATATCATCTCTAGTTTGGAACCAGAACAAAAGACGCAAGTAATTGAAATGCTCCAAAGACAATTTGATGCCTTTGCATGGGATTATGCAGACATGAAAGACATTCACCCTGACACATGCACACATCATATCTACACTAATGACCAAATCAGACCAGTTAGACAACCTCAACGAAGGATGAATCCAACCCTTAAAGATATTGTCAAAGAGGAATTAAAAAAACTCCTTTAAGCCAATCTCATATACCCCATTTCAGATAGTCAATGGGTATCTCCACTTGTCATAGTTCCCAAGAAAAATGGTAAGTGGAGGATATGTGTAGACTTCCAGGAGTTAAACAAAGCCACCCATAGTGATTATTTCCCCTTACCATTTATTGATCAGGTGTTTGATACCTTGTTCGGAAAGAAGTATTTTTCATTCCTGGAAAGAAGTATTTTTCATTCCTTGTTTGGAAAGAAGACCAGGAGAAGACCACTTTCACCTGCCCATGGGGTACCTATGCTTATAGGGTGCTCCCTTTTGGACTTTGCAATGCCCCAACCACTTTTCAAAGGGATTTCCTAGCCATTTTCTCTGACTTGACCAATGATTGTGTGGAAGTCTACATGGATGAATTTACAGTCCATGGGCAAGACTTCCAACAAGCTTTGACCAGTCTAGAAAAAGTCTTGATTAGGTGTAAGGAAACTAACCTTTCCTTAAGCAATGAAAAGTAAAAAATTATGCCCACTGAAGGTATTGTTTTGGGACATCACATTTCTAGTTCTGGAATGAGAGTTGATCCAACAAAAATTTATATTATTACACAAATCAGAATACCTTCCTCAGAAAAGGAAGTTCGCAACTTTTTAGGGCATGCTGGCTACCATTGAAGATTCATTCCGAATTTTACAAGCCTAGCTACCCCTTTATTCAAGTTATTATCTAAAGAATCCGAATTTAAGTGGAATGATGAATGCCAAATATCTTTTGAAATTCTAAAACAAAAATTGTCAACTACCCCTGTATTAAGAGGACCAAATTGGTCCCTTCCTTTTCATTTCTGTACCGATGCCTCAGACACAACCCTTGGGGCAGTTCTTGGAAAAAGAGAAAATCAAATTCCCTATGCTATTTACTTTGTCAGTAAAAATCTGTCTCCAGCTGAAGTTGATTATACGGTCACAGAAAAAGAATTGCTAGCTGTAGTCCATGCTATCAATAAATTTAGACACTATATTACAAGATATCAAGATTTTGTACACACTGATCATTCAACCATCAAATTCTTAATGAACAAACCTGTAACAAATCCTAGAGTTACAAGATGGTTGTTATTTTTACAAGAGTTTAATATCAACATTTTTGATAGACCTGGTAAGGATAATCTTGTGGCTGATTTCTTATCTAGAATGATTCATTTGGGAGATAACACACCAGTAGAAGATAGCTTTCCTGATGAAAATTTGTTTTCTATTTCTACATTCACTCCTTGGTATGCAGATGTAGCTAACTATCTTGTGACAGGAAGGATGCCTCGGAAATTTTCTCCTAGAGAAAAACATAAAGTAATTAAGCTAAGTGCAAACTACATGTGGCACGATGATTGCCTCTACAAAACAGGACCAGATTTGGTAATCAGGAGATGTGTAAGGGAAGATGAAATTCATGATATTCTACAAGCCTGCCATGATTTTCCTTGTGGAGGACACTTCACAGACAAGAAGACCACTTACAAAGTTCTACAATCTGGTTATTACTGGCCTCATATTTTCAGAGATGCTAAAACCTATGTATCCAATTGTGATGAGTGCCAACGAATGGGTCAGCCTACTGCATGAGACCAAATACCACTTCAACCCCAAGTAGTTATTGAGGCTTTCGAGAAATGGGGATTAGATTTTGTAGGGCCCATTAACCCTGCATCTAAAAAGAAAAAGTATATACTTGTATGCATCGACTATGTGACTAAATGGGTTGAAGCAAAAGCTTTACCAACTGCAAGTGAATAATCAGTGGTAGATTTCCTTTTTAATGACATCTTTACTAGATTTGGTGTACCTCCTGAAATTGTGACTGATTAGGGAACTCAATTTACCTCCCATCTAGTCAAAGCTGTTACAGAACAATACCAAATAAAACACAGGAAATCTACACCCTACCATCCACAGGCAAATGGACAAGTAGAATCTACAAAAAAAGTTATTGAGTCCATTCTTACCAAAACAGTACAACTACACCACAAGTATTGGGCTAACAAATTATTAGAATCCTTATGGGCTTATAGAATCACCTGGAGGAATACAACAGGGCATACACCCTACGAGTTGGTGTATGGGAAGTAGGTGCTTCTTCCCATAGAATTTCAGATCAAAACCTTCAGGACTGCCGTACAAGTTGGCATGAACTTAGATGAAGCCCAGCAACAAAGACTCTTGCAACTTAATGAGTTGGATGAAATCAGGCAGGAAGCACTTCAAAGAACCGCCGTCATTCAAGAGCAGAGAACAAAATGGCATGACTAGTATCTGAAAAAGAAAATTTTTCAACAAGGAGATTGGGCCCTGTTGTATGACAGTAGATTCAAGAACTTCAAAGGTAAGTTAACTACTCATTGGATGGGACCTTACTAAATTGACACTATCTATGATAATGGTTCAATCAGGATAAAGACAATTGAAGAACAACAGACACCACTACTTGTGAATGGTCATCGGTTGAGAATTTATAACAAACCCCTGTCAAAAGAGGAATTCTTGACTCGTATACTACAAAATTCAGATATGAAGGTGATCAGTAAGGAATGATACCCTCCTACTGATCCACATTGATTTATTGGTTTATTAGAAACTTTTTTACATAGGTGTGGATCGATTTTTGTTAATAAGATGAAGGTAACAAGAGATTCTTACCTCCTTTTCTTTTACTCTCGCAATTTTTTTTTTTGTAAGTAGATTTCTATAATTTATTTGATCCTTCATGAACTTGCTAAACATCAGTTTGTAGGCATCAACAATACTCTGTTCCGATCCAGTACCAGCAATACTTCTTTGGTACCAAAAATCCTATTCTGGTCCAGTACCAACAGTCCTGTGTTGGTCTGATACCAGAAGTCTACCTTCATACGGTACTATCAGGACACATTACCTAATTGACAAGGCATGCTATGCATATTTCAAAATATTATGTCAACTAATATGAATTATGAAGCCATGCCACAACTACTTAAGCTCAAACCAAGAAGTTGAATGTAGCATAAAATGGAAGCCCTTGTGAAGCAATAATTTCTTTTGGTTCTGTTGCCAACAAAAGGGAAGTATCTTTAATTTCTTTTGGTTCTGTTGCTAGCTAAAATGAAGTATTTTAATTTCTTTTGGGTTTGTTGCTTGAAAGAGACACAATATTTACCTATTATTGTTCAAAGAACCATAATCCGCTTCAAAGACTAGAAGTTGCCTTTATCCAGTATTTCAGCATGACTAAAGGGACAAAAACATATATTAGCCTACAAGTAACTATCTCACCCTAACTAGACTTCAATAGTATTCATTGGATTATCTTTAATAAAGAGTAACATATGAGTATATGAACACTCTCTATCATGGGCACACTAGGAATTTTTTTATGGAAGAGGATGTATTAGTACCCTAAGGAAACTTTAGGTCATTCTCTTATGGACAAACTCAGACAAAATTATACATCTTGATCACTCTAAAGAAATAATGTGCATAAAAAAGTTTATCTTTCCTTCAAACAAATCTTTAAAAGACATTCAAAGAAGAGAATATACCTTCCAACCCAATACCATCCCAGCCTGTAAAAAGGTTTTCAGACGAGCCTCCCCTGTCACTATGCAAAGCACTCTTTAATAAAAACCAAAATAGGTGACTACGGACAAGAAGCCTCTGATGGAAAAAGGGTTTAAGGGACTAACTCGCCAGGATACTGAACAAGTCTACTGGCAGCAGGTATCGGTCTGTGGTATGACTAGGTAAACCCATCAGGGTACTGAACAAACCTATTGGCAATGGGGCATTCTGCCTAGGGAAGGGATTTCTCACTAATTATCACAACTACCCCACAGGAGTACTGAACAGGCTTGCTGGCAGTGGGTTCTGGTTGAGAAATGTCTCATCTATACTTGTCTAATTAGAAAATTCACTTTTGTCATCTAAAAAAAAGCAAATATCACTATTGGCATTTATGAGATACAAACTCCAGATTAATAAGCAACATAATTACTACAAGAAAATGTCCATTTGAGAATTAGCCTAAGTCAACTTACCGGTCTAGCATCTAAATCCTACATTATCTAAGAAGGAAACTTCTTAAGAGTGGAGCCCTAACTAGGGAGTCTAATCTACTTATACTGTGAAATTTATCTATAACATCTAATGATAGTAAATCTTTGAAGCAAGTTAGGATTGGATCTGTTCTTTTGGCAAATATATAAAAAAAAACTCCCCTGTTTTCACTGCTGAATGCTACCTTTGTCAATAAGTCATCAAAAGAAAGACAATTTCAATTTTTAGGCATGTGATCATATGCTAGGTGATAAATGTACTTCTGAAATTTGATTTGGTTTCTTTTTCTCTTATCATCTTTTCTCCATTATGATACAGAATGTTGAATCTTCTTGCATACAGATATGCAACATTCTTGGCATGGGGGAAGGTCAAAGAGCTCCTTCAGACCTCTTTTTCAGACTCACATCTCACCTTCAAAAATTAACATGATCACCCTACAACCCTGCAGAGCCAAATAAAAAAGAAGATAAGCATAGAATAAACAAGTACAGGAAATTCTAGTACCAAGCTTTCAGAAAACTTCAGCCTAGAAAGATGAATTTTGACAATCTACAAGCAGTCACATATGTTATGGGTATTGACTATACAAAGGTAAAAGTAAAGGTAACATGGTATTTATTTTCCTCTGCTCATAAAACTATAATAGGTATGAACATATATACTAGATCTTATGAACTTAGTATTAAAACCATGGACCTATCCCTCATACCCATATGCCTAAACTTAATCAATCCTCTCATAAGTGCTCGAAAATGGTTGAGGACAAAATCACATCAAAGCATGAATACGAAGCATGTCTAGTAATGATAGGCCACAAATGTACTTCACCCTTAAGAAAATCATGAACTTATCTTGTGTCATGAACCATGATCCAACATCAAATTCACCACTCGGAAGTCCAGTCACCTATTCCAAAATGATGCTTTGACACCCAATGTCTTGTTCTCATCATTACATTAATGGGTAGAAATGAAATGGCTTATCTGGTGGCGAAGCCATCCAAATAAGCCTCATCTGGTCTTAAATTTTCCTCGTGGCATCCTTACTTAAACTTACCATTTGCATTTTCGACGCCATCACCATATTCCCTTGTCATTACCTTTCTCCAGTTCCAAGCCTATTCCTCTCCATGGTCTCCGGTACCAAACCCTTACCCTCATCAATTGACTAAATCCTTGTGCTACAGCCCAATTCTTCTCTCACAATTTATAATGATGGTCGTAAGTAGACATGAACCAGTTTTCCAAATTTATAGAGAGTCTGAGGAGTTCCAACTATGTCGAGAGAAGTATGCTAGATCGGGCTGGATGCCATTTTTGGAGAAATTCAAGGGCTGGCACGAGAATATATCTCACAAATTTATTCAAGGTTACGATGGAGGGATTGCACATATAGACAACCTACATCTGACAATCAATGAAGCAACCTTAAGGGAGGTCATAGGATTACTTAATAGAGGAGCCAAATACTTCAAAGGTGTATGAATCAATAAATAAATGTGCCAACAATTTTTGAAAGAGGACTATCAACACCCTGATTGGAAAAAGGGGATCCCTAAGAACTATATCAAGGAAGAGTATCATCCAATGATTGCTAGTCTTTAACGATTCCTCACTTGTGAGGGTAGGTATGCTGTGACCTTCATATATCATCTTAGGCTTCTATTACACTTTGAAGGAGGCCCTGAAATTGATTTTCCATATTTTCTATGGATGAGTTTGAACAAAATGGTAAGAGGTGTCAAATCCCTATCCAAAACTGAGAAGACTAGCATTTACCATCAAGGTCTTATTAAAATGTTGGTTTTACATGAGATTAGGAAGCAAAGGATTAGTTGGAAAGTCCTTATCACTCAACACCTTCCCACAAAAAACAAACCTGTGGAGGAAGCCCAACGTGCTCCAAAGAAAAATAAGGAACCTCAAAAGAAAAAGAGCAAGAGGGATAAGGCAACTCCATCATCACCTAGAACAGTGAGCCAACACGAAAAAACTAGTAAACAAGCATGGCCCTTTTCAACAGTCAATAATACTTTTAAAAGTCAAGAATAAAAATGTAAAACCAAATTAGTAGAGGAGACTTCAACAGTAGCACTTAAGGAGAAGAGCCATAAGACAAAAATTGTAAGAAAAGGGAAGAACAACTCAGAAAATAAAAGTGAACAGTCTATAGAGAAGTCCCCTGTAACCATTCCACAAATAGAAAAGAAGAAAAGGAAGCCTGTGAGCACCCCTGATCCAGTACCTCCTTGTAAAATAACCACAAGGAGCATGGCCAAGAAAGGAAAGGCAGTTGCCATTCCTCATACATAGGAAGATCCAATTGATCTTGGCTCTCCTTCTGAAGACTTATCAGTCCAGGATGACATCCCTAGTTTGACCGAGGAACAAGATACTATTACTTTATGTGGCATGAGGGAGGAAGTGGAGGAAAGAGAATGAATCCAACCAATAATAATGGAGTAAACAAAGACCTTAACAAAAGAACATATGAAGAAAAAGATTGAGGAACTGCAAAAACAAAAACAGGAACTCAAACAAGAAGTGAAAGAATACCAAGTATTGGACAGGTATATCAAAAAGGAAAATGAGCAATTGAAAGAAACCAGCCAACAACTTCAAGATGACCATGAAGAGACTTCTAATAAGCTCAAGAAGGTACTACGATTCCTACAATACGTTAGGGTCATCAAAAGGGAGCTAAAAGAGGAAGCCTCAACCATCAACATCATTGATCCATAGAAGTAAAAATTGCAGTCTCAAGTTTTGAAATTTTTTGGGTTTGTTTTTAGTTGCACGAGGACATGCAATGGTTTTGGCATGGGGGAATGTTGAGACCCTAAATTGACATCCCCACTACCCTATTTTATTCCTCATCTATACCTTTTTGGCTTACCTAAGCTTGGGTAAATGACAAAGAATACTACCATTAGCCGTTGATAAGGTCATATTGTAAAGTATAATTAATTCATGCATTTTTGTGGTATTATTGAGCTAGGAGATTAAATGTTTCATGTACTAATGCTTCAATTTTCCATGTATAATCTTTGACCTCTAGATAATTCCAACCTTCCTTTACCAGCTCAGCTATCCGATACTTGTGCACTGAATTGCCACTGTCTGAATCCGGTACCAAGCGCACCTTCTATGCAGATCTGGTACTGAATCTCACTTGTCGCGATCCGGTACCAAAGGCCATAGACTGTTGTGATCTGGTACCCCATTTGTGCACTGTTCGGATCCGGTACCATCTACCTGTTACGATCCGGTACTAATTCAGGAAGCTGTATGTACCAAGTTTAGCTCCAGATCATAACCAAGACAATTGTTGGATGATTATTGAATCATAAATGTTTTAGCGAGGCTATGTTAGGATAGTTTGTTGTTGCTTCATCCTTATGCACTTTATGTCATGAGGATGAAGCTTAGAATATGTAACCGAATAATTAAATTTAACAATTGATTGATTTGCAAACGATTTCACCTGCTTGTGTTTCATGACTAAGACTATTTAAATAGTCATGGAAAGGATGGTGGAAAAGAAGTAGAGAGTTAGCATAATACATATGTGAAGAAGCGTTATATATTGCAGAACATATTCTGGGTGAAGATTAATAGAAGGACGTCATTTATCTCTATGCCTTGAGCTTCTATGATTGAATGTGAGCTGATTGTTAGCATAGTTTGATTCTATGTTTTGAAGTTTGAGTGAGAGAAATGTGTGGGTTGAAAACAAGTTTACTGTAGACTCCAGTCGCTGACTCGTTGAAGCAGCAAGGGCCCACCGCCCAACAAAGGTCACACCTTCGTAGATTAGTATTAACATTTTCTTTCAATAGTGTGAATGTTAGATTAGCTGAAGCTTTAATTCCTTAAGATAATAGTAGTACAATTTAGACTAGAATTTTAATTATATGATCGTTTAGAGAGCTTTACTCACTCTGTTTTGCATATGCTCTATTTTTATGAATTTGATTTTGTTCCATAGACATGAATGTTGGCAGCAGTAGTCAGACATATTTGAAGGAGAACTAGTGAAGTTTACAACAACACATTGTGAACCACAACATACTCAGTATATTGACTA
>SNQJ01S0059481.1:104853-115447 GCA_010110895.2 Picea sitchensis
ATTTGAAGGAGAACTAGTGAAGTTTACAACAACACATTGTGAACCACAACATACTCAGTATATTGACTATTGAAATACCCATGCTATGTCTTGATGATTGATGTGTGATTCCCCTTTCAGAAGTGTGGTTGTATAGTTAATTCTTTGGGTCAGATAGCACAGTTGATGTGTTAGAAGAACTCCATCTCATACTTGCATGTGCCATAATGGAGTAGATAGCCTCTCTGTGAAAGACAACCAAAGTGAATTTCGGTTTGCTAGTTTGTTTTGTTCCCAGCATACATAATCTAGAATAGTTATATACTCATGTCATTAGAATTACCTTTCTTACTGGTGTCTTGTAACTCTATTGATTACGAATCCCAGATTGATAATTAATGAGTGCATTATAATAAACATATAAGCAACACATCAAGATATTTAGACACTTAGGAGTTAGTAAGATCTACTTGGTCTATTGTGTCGTTAGGTAAAAGTGTCTTTTCTAGTGTGTTTCTTTAGTATGCATTAGTATGCATTAGTATGCATTTGTAGTTAGGAAATCCGACGGTCACGATATGTTCCTGACATAGAGTGATCTGACGGTTCATACTCTCCTCGATCTTAACGACCATTGATCTGTGGCTTAACACCCGATTGGTCCATGATATCTATTTAAAGAGCATGGAGGGTCATTTGCTGATGATCGATTGTGAGAAACTCTCTTGTAAAATCTCTCTGTAATCTTTTTCTTTGCATTAATAAACTGCTCCAAGTGGCTGCGTTGGCTGGGGCCATGGATGTTTCCTCGTAGGGATTTTACCACGTGAAAACATCAGTGTGTTGATATTTGATATGGTTATGTGAGTGGTTACTGAAGCTGTTCGTCCTCTGTTGGAATAACTGTGTTGTCGAACATGGTATTAGAGCTTGTTTGAAGACCCTCTCCTGTTGAAGATTGAGATCGTGAAGTCGAGTTGCCTCATCTCCACTTTCTATCATTTCCGTACATTTCTGGGCTGAGAGTACCATTCCATTACATTCGAAGCGCTCATTTCCGTTAGGAACACATTTCGTTTCACTTGAAAAAGTTTTTGTTTGCCCAAGATACGACCATTACAGTCAGATCCAGAGGTATAAAGCTTGAATATGCATTTTTAATTTTTTTTGCAGAGTAGTATTTTGGTTTTATTTATTTCTGGGTTCCTAATCTTTTAGATATGCGTATGCTATTTTTCTCTCACCTTGTGCGATCTCAGAAAATCAGAAACATATAGGAAAAGGTGCATCTTCCGGGTAAGCTAACCGAGATCTAACCCTTGTTGTCATTGAGAAGCAAAAATTTTTTCTTGTGTGAAAAAAGTTTTTTTTAGCACACTCTCCAAGGCTGTCTTCCACAACAACAACAAAAACAAAACCCCCAATCCTCTTTCTGAACATTACAATATGTTTTGCTAGATTATTTGGTTAAAAGTTGCCTTATTAAGTAAGATGTCTTGAGTTCAAGTCTCTCTTTTGTTACCTTTTTTGAAAAAGTTCATGCTAAAATTGTAAGTGTATTTCACTTCAAGTATAAAGTGAATCACTATAAGTAGCTTTAATATTTTATTTTAGAGTTATTTATTTTTCATGCAACTTTTCTGTTATGGCTTGAGAAAACTTTGGCATGAGCGATTTGGTCATCTAAACTATCGCTCATTGCAACAACTATGTAATCAATAGATGGTGACTGGTCTTCCTCTTGTTTCATGAAGAGATGGTGTTTGTGCCAGTTGTGTTCTCGGAAAACATCATCAGGATAGTTTTGAAAAACATGCCTCTCCTCGGGTCCTTTGCAGCTTGTTCATAGTGATTTGTGTGGTCCACTTTCTTCTCCTTCTTTTTCTAGGTGCAAGTATTTCTTAACTTTCATTGATGACTTTTCTAGACGTACTTGGGTTTACTTTTTAAAACTCAAGAGTGAAGTTTTTGACAAGTTTTTGGTCTACAAGGCCCTTGTAGAAAAGAAATATGGACATCAAATTCAAAGGTTAAGAACAAATAATGGAGGCAAATATGTGAACAATAATTTTACAAGCTACTGCACTACACAGGGAATCCAAATGAAACACACTCTTCCATATACACCACAACAAAATGGTGTTGCTGAGAGAAAGAACTGCACATTAAAAGAACTGGCTAATTGTATGATCCAATCTAAGGGATTAAATCTAAAGTATTGGGCGGAAGCCATCAACAATGCAAATTACATAGTAAATCGCACTCCACAAAGACTCTTAAAAATATAACACCGGAAGCAGCTTGGACTAAAATTAAACCAGATGTAAGTCATTTCCGTGTATTTGGCAGTATAGCATGGGCTCACATTCCTGATGAGAAAAGGAAATCATTGCAACCTAAAAGTGAGAAGTGTATATTTGTTGGTTATTCTGAAGATGTCCAACTTTACAGACTTCTTCAATCACATTGTAATGAAATTATTATAAGAAGAGATGTTAAATTTGATGAAAATATCTTGGCCTGCTATACTAATTTGGCGATTGTGCCTTCTTCAGCCTGCAAGCCATCTTTGGCGTTTGTGCCTTCTTATGATCTGGTTTCTTCTTCAGATGATGACAGTGAGGATGAAAATCCACCTCCGCCTGCTCACCCTCCTACAGATGAGTCCTTTGAACCTGAACCAATACCAACTCCACCGCTTCCTAGATGGGTCAATTCAACACAAGAAGCAACTGGTGATCTTGTCGGTGATCCTTCAAATTAGCGCCATACACGTTCATAGTTCCAATGAGCCTCTTCTCTTTTGGCTCAAGTTTCAGAAACTCATGATCCAGAGACATTTGCAGAAGCTTCAGGTCATCCAGATTGGGATACAACAATGAATGAAGAGTATCGTTCTTTAATGGAAAATGATACTTGGGATCTTGTACCTTTTCCAAAAGGAAGAAAACTTATTAGATGCAAATGGGTCTACGGAACTAAGTATGCATCAAATGGAAGTGTTGAAAGACACAAGGCTTGGTTAATTGCCAACGGATTTTCCCAAGTTGAAGGAATTGACTATAATGAAACCTTTGCCCCTATAGAAAAAATGAATTCCATTCACCTTATTCTTGCCCTTGTTGCCTCACATAAATGGGAGGTCCATCAGATGGATGTTAAATCTTCCTTATTGCATGGAGATTTGCAAGAATAAATCTACATGGAACAACCTCCTGGCTATATCCAGAATGACTCTAGCCTTGTTTGTTGCCTCAAGAAATCTCTTTATGGTCTCAAGCAAGCTCCCCGAGCTTAGTATTCCAAAATGGATAGCTTTCGTATTGCCACTGGATTCTCTAGATTCCATTCTGATCCTAATGTCTATACCAAGAAGGTAGGAATCCATCTCATAATCCTTGTCCTTTATGTTGATGACCTTATCCTTACTGGAAGTGACTTAAAACTTTTTAACCATGTGAAAACTAGCATTAAGAAGAAATTTGAAATGACAGACTTAGGATTTTTGCACTATTTCCTTGGCCTCCAATTTTTTCAAACCAATGAAGGAATTTTACTTTCCCAGTCTAAGTATGCTTGTGACCTTCTTAGTAAACTTTCCTTGGACTGTATAAGTAACCCGTTCTCCATTCCAGTTTGGAGTCAATCTTTTCGCCACTTGTACTTCTCCTGAAGTTGAGTCCCCCCTGTCTGGTCAGTTAGTTGGTACCCTATTATACTTGACTCATACCGTCCACGATATTTCGCTGCTATTGGTCTTGTTACTGATATATTCCGCAAACCCCTCATGAAAGCCATTGGAAAAAATCTAAAAGGATACTTCACTATGTTAGTGATGCAGTTTAGTTAGGGATACATTATAGTTTAGGGGGGATTAATTTATTGGTTGGTTTCATTGATTAAGATTAGGCCGATGATCCTGATGATCAGTCATGCCGATTCTTTTCATCATAGTTGGACCTATCACTTGGACTGTAAAGAAACAATAGGCTATTACTTTCTTAGGTAGAATCCAATCGAGAAGCGGTAAATGCAAGTCGGGAAGCCTGTGGCTTCAAAGATCCTTTGAGAGTCTTGATTCCAACACCAACATCAGTCTATCCTTTGGTGTGATAATAAGAGTGTCATCAATCTCATCAAAGACCCATTTCAATATCAGCGTAGAAAACACATTGAACTACACATGCACTTCATCAAAAATCTCATTCATGATCAAGTTATTGAAGTGCTCTTTTCCTATAGAAGATCAAGTTACAAACATTTTCACAAAGTCTCTTCTGAAGTGAAGTTTTCCAAACTTGATCTATGTTAGGAGTTAGAGGAAGTTGTCATTAAGGGGGATGGTCTCTAATGCCTCCTTCCTTCTCATGTTGTGTCACTATTGTAAATCCATTAATCCTATCCCAAGTTGTTCTTAGAGGGGGATGTTAGGATATTTAGACGCTTAGGAGTTAAAGTAAGATCTACTTGGTCTATTGTGTCATTAGGTAAAAAGTGTGTTTTCTAGTGTGTTTCTAGCTTTAGTATGCATTATGCATTTATGGTTAGGAAATTAAATGATCCGCGATATGGTCTCCCCACGACATAGAGTGATCCGACGGTCCGTACAATAATTTTACCATCACAAACAAAATACTTATATTGTGTCATTAGGTAAAAGTGTGTTTTCTAGTGTGTTTCTTTAGTATGCATTAGTATGCATTTGTAGTTAGGAAATTCGACAGTCACGATATGTTCCCGACATAGAGTGATCTGACGGTCCATACAATAATTTTACCATCACAAACAAAATACTTATATGAATGTTTAATATTATATTATTATGGCAATTTGCTTTCATTATTTAAAAGTTTAAAAATTGAATTAGCAAAATGTATAAGGTTTGTATTTTTTTAATTAAAAAAAAGAGAGAGTTTGTATTGTAATGCTAATATAAACGAGATGAATTTGCAAAAAATATTACTTTAAAGAACCTTGTGTTCAAATATGTATGAGCCGAATCAAATTCCTCTATATGCAATTTTCTTAGAGTATAAAACTTGAAGAAAAATATGGATCATGAAGGATTTGATGTCTTTAGGAGAATAATAAATCCACACTTTAGATGGTCTACCCTTGTTCTTAATACAATATATGTCACTTGTCAATTCCATATTGAGCATGGAAGGAATTACACATCAAGATTTTTTTTTTTTTAATCATAGGAGTGTGTGTGTAAAGTTGATATTGAAATATTTACTTGTTATTAATGTTATTTCAATGACATGTATTAATTCCATATTAAGCATTGTAAGAATTTTTTTTTTCATTTACTCTCTATATATAAAGTTCATATAAAATTATTTTACTTAAAGGTGAATGTTGATATAAAATTATGTTTAAAGTTATTTTTAAGGTGGATGTTAAAATATTTTTTTAAAAGCCAAGTGTCAATAACTCAATAGGTGAACATACTCAATATACTCAATAGGTGAACATAGAAATATTTTAGTTATGGTTTACACAAAATATTTTAAATATTTTATTATAGATATTAAAATATTGATTTTGTAAAATATTTTATTATGGATATTGAAATATTGATTTTGTTATTAATATTTTTTTAATACCATGTTTCAACTCCATATTGAGCAAGAAATGTAAAAAAAACATAATAAGAAAACATTAACTGCTTTGTTCTACACAGTGGTAAATATGGCTGCAATGGAGTTGGAATGCATCCTCACCTAGTTTGAAGTACTCACCCAACAAATTGGGCATGATGAGGACATCTTCATGTATGAATTTCAGCAAATTCGATGAGGACATCTTCATGTATAAATTTCAGCAAATTCGATGAGGACATCTTCATGTATAAATTTCATCTTAAGTATGCACTCGTGAAAATCTAGTAAAAAATCAATTGGCATTTCCCAATTTTCCCCTCTAAACCTAGGAAGGCATCCTTCCCATTCACTTCTATCAGGCACAGGGTTTGGAAAACTAGATATATTTGAGAAATCACAAAATGGATACCTCTGAGCAAGAATATTTTCCATTTCGAACCAGTGGAGTCGCCCATAGATTCATCTATGATGTAGTTGGAGTCACCAGGTAGACGATTGCAGTCAAGATTGTGTCCTGCTCCTGTTTACCATCAAGAGCCGGATCTGATTGTTGTTTTTCTCCCAGAGAATATTTCTTCACTTCTGTCCCCATAAATGGCGCCAAAAATGTTAGCACTGAGAGTGACACTTAGACTACTATGAGTGAAAACCCAACACCCATCAAAGTGTGGAAGATAAAATTTGTAGTACATGACAAATGGATGAAAGACTCTGAAAATATTGTTAATCACAGTTTAATTCATAGAATATGCACAAGCAAATAAGGCTCTGAATAAATTTGACCAGGGTTATAGAACATAGGATGATTAGGTGGAAGACTTAATATGAAGAATGTGAAATTTCTATCATCTGCATCAGGTAGTATGACAAACATATAAGAAATAAATATTTGGAATAAGATCTTCTCATAATCAAAGATGAAAATTCTGATATATTTGCACAAGTACCACAACATATCATTTATTGCAATAAAGATACAACTCAGTCAAATGAATCCTTCAATGGATTGTAATCAAAATTAGACAGAAATAAGATGATAATAAAAATAAATGACTTCCATTATTCAAAGGTCTTAAGTCCAGTACATACAGTAAGAGTACTCTTCTTCTACATAGATAGTGTAAAGATGTGAGCCTCTATCACTCCATTCCAACACTCTCTTGATTCCTCTCACCCATTAAATAGTAAATAAAATAAAAAAATATGCTTAGGAGGTCGAAACCCATCTCTTCCATTGGATTCCAGGCCTTGGAGATAGGTGGCAACAATCAAAGAGATAAGGATCCAACAAATTGCTAATTTTAAGGAAGTTGTTGGAAGTCATTAATAAATTTGGTTCCATCTCACTGCATGAGGTCCTAATGGAGCTAATTATTAGGTGCAATTGTCCCTTAGCATCTAAATAATCTCTGAGAAGTCATTCGAACCCTCCTTGATAGGTGGAAACCTTCAAACAAGGTGAATCTCCAACAACTATGCGAAACAAAGAGTTTGCAATGCCAGTTTGCAATGCACTGGTGTCCAAACTGGGTCAGGCTGAAATTTGGTCAACAAGTCAATTCCATTATCATGTTGCTCCATTAATTTTTTTAGAAAAACCCAGATCACCATTTTGGAGTTATGATCAAATAGTTATATGCAACTGCTACAAGAAATGAGTTCTCAACGCTTGTGCCAGTTCGCAACACCAAAAGGAAAAACAACCAAAGCCACTTTCTCGACCTTCAAACAGAATGAAAAAACTCATGGAGTAATTGGTGGTCCTGAGTTTGATGCTGGTATCTTTGAAATTTCTCGATGGTTTTTGCAAGTAGTCGAACCTCCAACTCTCCTCTTTAACCAGTTCGCAACACCAATTCACAATGTCTGTCAAACATAGCTTGCGCATTTGAATGGATTGATAGTGACAAAGGGAATACTTTATTACAACTTGGATGTATGACATGTCAAGGAAATTATGTAGAAACCAATGGTGTGACTTATTAGGGTTTGAATAGCCTTGTCAGGATGTTTAATGAAATGACCTTAAGACTCTACCAAGGTTGAACAAACTTCATTTATTTTTTGAACTAAACCAAAGCTTATGACCACCACCCTAACACTTAAAACCTATGACCTATAAACCTTATGACTCCAAAATAAACCAAAGTAAATTTTTTGACCCCTACAATCTTATGTGTTAACACATTGGGAGGGAGGTTGCCAAGGACAAGGGGAATGGAATGATCATGAACACCATGGGAAGGAGGAAGGCCCTGGGGAGTGGAAAAAATAGCTTGATGTTTGGAGAGGATATATTAGAGGTCAGGATGCACAAAGGGTGTCTCAATTGCGTGAATGAAATGGAGTTGAGAAATAATACTTGAGTGACCTTTCTTGAGGATTTTTAACCATGTGATGGGAACTGAATATCTCATGAGAACCATATGTGAGTCCTTCGAGCTGATATTATTGTCCCTGTTGTTGGAATTGCATGGTTAATGCCTTAAAATACATGATAATGGGACCCAAAGTGTGTAACCATTCAACACCTAGCACAATGTCACAACCTCCCATGTCAATGGAAAACATATGAGATTTTAGGTGGTACTGTCCAATTTAAAGACGTACATTTTCACAACGCCCACAACATTTCATGGACCCACCATTAGCTATCATGATTTTAAAATTATTGACGACAAAAATATAGAAATTGGTTTCCTGGGCAATGCGACGATGAATAAAATTATGGGTGCTACCACTGCCAACAAGGATGATTAATTTCTTATGCTTAATATAGCCAATGAGCTTGAGGGTTTGTGGAGCAGAGAATCCAGTGAGGGAATGAAAAGAAATGTGTGGTTCAACTTCAGGTGGGTTAGTGGGATCCTTGGTAGCATCAGGAAGTGATGGCTCTTCAACAAGGGGAACTGCCGCGTCTTCTTCAGTAACATCTTCTGAAATGTCCATAATTTTTTTTTTGTTCCTTACACTTGTGCCCCGGAAAATATGTTTCATCAAAATTATGGCAAAGACCCTTAAGTTGGCATTCAACCATTGCAACCCTAGTTAATTTCTGGACCTTGAGGGGAGTGGTAGGGGGGCAGGATTTGTGGGTCGAGGAAGAGGAACAAAAGAGGGTTTTTTGTTCTAGGAAAAAAAAACTTGTTGGGCCTCTTTGGCATGTTTATTATCTTCCAAACAAGTCTGAGGGAGAGCCATGAGAACTTGGGCTCAGATTTCATCCTTTAGGTCACTGATAAAGAATTCATGGAAGAACGCATCTAACATGCCCTCGGTGCGAAAGGACAAATGCTCAAAAACAGTTATAAAGTCTTCCACTGTGCCTGATTGTTTCAACTTGTTCAAATGACTGAGATAATGGGTGTAAGTGTGAAAGTGTTCAAAGAGCTCAACAATAAACTGGGTCCATGCAATATACCCCTGGCATGCATTTTTGTTCCATTTCCACCATTTATAGTGTTCAGGATCTAGATAGAGAACAACATAGTGAAGTTTCGCCAACTCATCAGTAATGCTATGCAAAGAAAATAATGCTCCATTTGAGTGACCCAACCCTTGGGATAAGAGCCATCAAATTTATTGACCTGAACTCGGGGAAGATGAGGTTCATGATGAAAGGAGTTAGAGTGAAAATGTAGAGAATGAGAGGAATCAACAACATCTGGTTGGTCCAAGGAGGAAGGACCTGGGATTTGGTTCAACAATTGGTTGAAAATAGACTAGAGGGTGTTAAATTGGTTCATGAATTTGGCATCCATGGTGTCAAATTTTTGTTGGACTTGGGTCTCAAATTTTTCAATGCGAGAATTGGTAGAGAAAATATCAAATGTCACTTTTTGGAGGGACTCCTTGGTTTGATTGATGGAAGCTTGCAGGTCTTGGTTGTGAGTATTGGCCATTGGGATATGGGAAGTGCTAGTAAGGGAAAATGGGTGGGTGGGACCACAGAAAAAGACTTATAAGTGATAGGTACCACTACGATCAGGGAGAAAAGGGGAATACAATGGGAGAAAATAGGCACATTAGGAAGGGGTCGAGTCCACTAAAAGAAAAATGATTAAAAATTAAAGGTACGACTATGATCAGGGAGAAAAGGGGATTCCAATGGGATAGGTCCCAAATAAGTGTGGGGAACGAGACCTCTATACTCCTGCGGAGTTATACTCTACTATGAAGAATAATGTAGTGTTGAAATGCCAAAATTTTTAACAGGAAGAAATGTGGACTGCAATGCAGCAGGAAAGAGTCATTCGGGTGGCCCCAACTCTATGAGAGCAATCATAACTTCTCCGCCACCTACCAGATGTTGGGCACAAACACAACTGTCACATATTTCCATTTTCAGGATGGGCTGTTGTTCCATTTGGCTCATCTCTGCATTCCATCAAGAGAGAAAGAAAATATTATTTGGGAATCCCACTGTAGTTAGGTGGCAGGAAACTTCGACGTAGAAAAGACAATGGCAGTGCTGCAACAACATTTCTATTGGCCGAAACTTCCACAGGATGTCAACAAGTATATCAAGTACTGCACTACCTGTTCCATTACCAAATCGTCCATTAAGAAAAAAGGCATGTACACCCCTTTGGATACTCCTGAAAGTCCTTGGGAATCCATCTCGATGGACTACATGTCAGGCCTTCCATCAACCAAGTGAGGAAATGACTGTGTTTTTGTGGTGGTTGATCGTTTTTCTAAAATGGAGATTATGGCCACCTGTAAGAAGAGCATCACAACATAGGCCACTACCAAGATCTTCTTCGAATGTGTGTGCATACATTTTAGGATACCATAAACCTATGATGTCCCATTCCCAAGAGTAGGCCAACAGGGAGTGACTTAGTAGTCTATATGTTCTGAAGTACCCCTGATGCCCTGTTGTTGGTGAATGATGACACACCTTAAGAATCTTTCCCTTCAGGGTGGATTCTGGAACCAAGTAGATCCGGTTCTTGTAGAAAATGACGTCATCAAGAACCCGATATCTATCATCAATCACTTGTCTG